>JAPKLX010000070.1:1392714-1497229 GCA_026898415.1 Leonotis leonurus
CCCCCCCCCCCCCCCCCCCCCCCCCAATACACCAATTCAACCATTTTTCAGTTTTCTTGTTTTAAGATTGAGTATAAGGTTTAAGCAGACTTAATAGATAAGATAGCTTAGAGTAGTAAAACAAATCTTCTTGTTAGGAAGATTTAATCTTACGCAAGTAACACCTTATCTGTGAAAATAATAATCAAGAATAACAAATACAAATTTAAACTTGATTAAAGTTGTGTGTGGAATATGGTGGTTAATGCTCTTTTTAATGTGAAGAGTATGAAAAAGATGATAAAGAAGTAAATAAGAAATAAAGAACACAAGCAGTTAACGTGGTTCGGGATAAACTTTCCCTACGTCCACGGCTCGATCAAATCTAGATCGAAAATCCACTAGCTTTCTCCTTTCTTTTTACTCGTTGAGTACGAGCCATAAGAATTATCAAACCTAGATAATTTCTTGTGATTACAAATCTTCTTCCTAAGATTGAAAAACTAAAATCTAGGATTACAACTGGATCAAATCTAGATCCTTACTTTGGGTTTTGTAAAAACAATTTTCCAGAAAGTAAACCTTCAAACACAAGTAAACACTACAGAGAATTCTGGGATGATTGGAAGTGTTTTTGAACGTTGAGAGCTTGAAGATTTTAGCAGAGTAAAGCAAGATAATGGCTTGAATTCTCGTCCTTCTTTCTGGAGGTGAAGGTGGTATATATAGCCCCTTTGAAGGAACTATCTGTTGGAGATGAAGATGTCCTTCTTCTTTGCATTAATGGCTGCATTAATTGCATGGCAGAGTTGTTGAGACACGTGCTGCCAAATGAGAGTCTTGTTCCACCTTTCACGCGATTTCCCAGTATATTGCCATACAGGGAATGATTCACCGTACTGGAAATTGATATTCTCGTACTTCATTCCTTAAAGTATGCTGTTGATGTGACAATACACCAAGAGGGTTGACTTGTAAAAAATTTAGGTATGTCGGCAGTCCACCATAGTTATAGTGAGGAGCAGCTTGATTTTTGATGTAGTAGCAGTTCGCTGTCTATCGAGCTGTTCCTCCATCTCTTTGGTTATGACAATGTTGGATACTTCATTCGTAGAGATGATGATGAGCAGATCGTTTTTGACAAAAACGATCTTTTGCTTTATGTTGACAGAGGGCTGGTGATGTCTTTTGAACGAGCTCCTCATCCTCTTGTAATGAAGAAACGATCTGTTGGTGTATGAGCAGCGGGCTGGTCTTTAGAACGAGCTGCTCAACCACTTGTAATGAATTACAAGTATAGAAGTATTTTGTTTCCTTTTTATAGCTAATTCTAGTCTAGAGAAACAGATCGTTATAAATAAGTTTGAAACTTCAAACTACTTTTACATTTGTGATCTGTTAAAAGATATTCTAGAAATCAAAACTAAAACAAGTAGAGATGACAACGAACTGCTAATATGTGAAGCAGATCGTTATTAATACAAAAAAAAACGATCTGCTCACTATATTAGGAGCTAGCTGCTTTATACAATGTAGAAATTACTTGTGTTAGTTAATCATTGTGTCCAAGAAATCTTTTAAAAGAATAAGACAGATCGTTATTAAGTTACGAAAAACGATCTGCTTCTTTTACACTTAAGATATTCCTTAATAGATAACAATGACTACCTGGTTTCTAATATATAAAAAAAAGGAAACTAAGTGAAGTTTCGAGAAACATTATAAAACATATATAACATATATAAGTTCATGGTTCCCAACAGGTTATAATATTATTTTAATCACTTATTTATGGTATACCACATGTTTTATAATAGTATTTTAATCACTTATTTATGGTATACTACATGTTTAATGCAATTAATTTAAATGTTAGATGTAACGTCTCATTTCTCATCTTCTTTTTGATGGTTTAATTTAACACTTTGTAATACATATTCTTAAACACTATTATTGTCGAAATTATTTTTTTAGATGAGGTTCATATAATTTGTGATTAAGCAAATAAATTCATTTTATTAAACAAATTACTAAGATTGATTATTATAGATAATAAATTACATTGATTATTAAATTATTTAATTTATCAATAATTAATAGTTTAGTTTATGCAGCAAATAAATTTAATTTATTAAGTTAATAGACTAAATTTAAAACAAAAAAAATAGGTTACTACATCAAACTAGTTTGTATACTCGTGTGATGCATGACAAAAGTTAGAAGTAATAGAATTAATATATTTAAATATTTTTAATTTAAATCATACTATTATGAAATAGTAATACATACAAAGACTTACAATAGAGTTGTTAAACTAATAAAATATTCCACATGCAACAGTCTATATATTCAAATTCAAGTTAAAAAAAGTACTAACCCTTTTTTTTAATGGAGCACGATTGTAACAACTAATATAAACAATTTATTATGCATCAAATATAAACATGTAAGAAAATAATATAAATGATTTATTAGATTTCATGTCAATTAATTAATGATATATAACATCAAGTTAATATTTTAATCAAAAATAGATGGTTAACTTATTTTTACATTTCTCATATAATATTTTTTATATGAGTTACATTACGATATGGTTGATTTTTAAGATATAATAGATAAAATTGATAACATATTTTATTTATAAATTTCTTATTTTCTACTAATATAATCATAACAAAACAATTGCATTTATCAACATTAAAATATAAAATAATATAAGTCAAATGAATTAATTGTGATAGCTATAACCGTAGATCAAGATAAATAAACAATTAAAATTGGATCATAATTAATACGCATTTATTAAATTTAACATTTGAACATAACCTGCTATATGTAATATGTTCATTTACAATAAGTTATAAAAAATTAATTTTAGATAATTTGATCAATTATTATCCTGATTTTGCAATGTTATTTATATTATAACATATTTTTTTTTTCTATTTTAAGATGTATATTGGATATATTTCTACATACAAAATAGATTAATATTAGAATTAATATAATTATAAGAAAATTTGAATAATTACTTTTATAATTTTCATTTGTCAAGTAATTTGGAAGGTTTAATTATTAATTATTAGTGATTAAAATCATTTCATCTACATTTATTAATAGGTCATTAATTTGAATATAATTACATCATTGCCATTGAAATTGATTATCAATTGAAAATCTTATTTTAATATATATATATATATATATATATATATATATATTATAGGATACAGTTCATATACAAAGTGACTTTTGGGTATAAAATAGGAAGTGATCCCAACCATTTATTTTAGTAGATCAACGGTTATGATCTATTCAAATTTATTGATTTTTAAATACATTAAAATAATCCAAATATATTATAAGGACATTCATGTAATTAAACTGGATAGAGAAAATAATTAATCTCACTAATTAAGGTAATAGTGGTTATATTAAAGAGAGAGAAAAAAAGAATTACACAATAATTTTGCATTGAACTAGACTACATTTTTAATTACGTTGTTGCAATGATAACACAATAATTTTACATTGAACCAAACTAAAGTTTTGCATTACGAAATTGAACAGTATATATTATCATTTGGGTTCAATTACCCCGTACAAATTACTCCAGTTACATTGTTGCATTGATAATTACGTTAATAATTTTCATTGAGAAAGAATTGATGGAAGGGGCGGTGAATTCATGGCATGTAAGTTTGTTTTAATTACGTTGTTGCATTGATAACACAATAATTTTTGCAATGAACGAGACTACAATTTTTCATTACGAAATTGAACAATATATATTATCATTTGAGTTCAATTACCCCGTACATGAATTACTACAGTTACATTGTTGCATTGATAATTACGTTGATAATTTTCATTGAGAAAGAATTGATGGAAGGGGCGGTAAATTCATGGCAGATAGCTTTGTTTTAATTACGTTGTTGCATTGATAACACGACAATTTGCATTGAACCAGACTACAGTTTTGCATTACTTCAGTTACATTGTTGCATTGATAATTACGTTGTTGCATTGTTGGTAAGCGTGATGAAGAGGCAGTGAATTCATGGCAGATAGGTTTGTTTTAATTACGTTGTTGTATTGATAACACGACAATTTGCATTGAACCAGCTACAGTTTGCATTACTTCAGCTACATTGTTGCATTTGATAATTAATGTTATAAACCGCCACGTTCATTTTGATTATATTACTCTTTTGGATTGCAAATTTGCGATGCAACACGCCTAATAACCATTTTCCCTAAATTTTAGGAGTAAATCTATACCATTAGATCTAATGCAATAGATGGACATAATTACTTCCTATTTTATATCCAAAAGTAACTTTTTACCTCAATTCAACCATATATATTTACTGCCAAATATAATTAGCGATTGAAGCAAATAAACTTTGTTTATGAAGCAAATATGAGTGATTTAGTAAGCAAATGGTTAATAATTTGTTTTATCAACAAGATTATTTAATTTATAAAGCAATTAGAATTGACTTATTAAGCAAATAGAATAAATTTAAAAACAAATAAAATGTTACATCTAATATACTAGGAAATCTAATTTATAATAAAGCAAATAAATGTATTAACCAAATAGTCTAAACGAGGTTATTTCAATAAAAATAAAATTCATTGACTAATTCTATGATTTATTCTATCAAGAAAAGAGTTTATTTTGTGCAACAAGTAAATTTAATTCATTAAGAAAATATATTAAATTTAAAACAAAGAAGTATGTTATTGCATCTGCATCTGGTGCACTAGCGATTATAAATTAGTAATTTAAACAAATAAACTATATTTATTAAGAAAATATGATCAATTTAAGTAAGAAAATTATTATAAAACAAATTAATTTTATGAAGCAATTATATTAGACTTATTAAGTAAATAGACTAAATTTAAAAGCAAACATAAAATAAATATAAAACAAATAAATTGGTTGTTGCATATGAAATCTTACCAACAAGCAAATCTTATTAATAATCAAGTAAATAAATGTATTAAGCAAATTGACTAAATATACAAAAATGGATATGATATCTAATCAACAAGTCTAGTTACATGTTGAGTCGTTGACTGGTTTCGTAATATAATTTATTAGACTATGTATGACACGATACTTATTTTAAGATAATTATTTTATAATTAGCATAAACATATAAATATAATTTATATAAAATAATACATTTATTTTTTTAGCCCCATAAAATATTTTATTAAGCAAATCAATTCAATTGCTTCGTTCTACAACTGTCGCTGAATCAAATATGGAAAGATTGGAAATAATGAAAAATTTAGCTTATATTTCATCCAGTTTTACTTCTTTATCCTCGTTTGTTTATTTTTAAAAATTTGCATTTCATGATTGCAATTTATTGTATTAGTGTAGACATTATATAGCATCCATTAGAATATATAGTAGTTTATTTTTAAAAATTTGCATTTCATGATTGCAATTTATTGTATTAGTGTAGACATTATATAGCATCTATTAGAATATATAGTAATCTATAATTAATGGTGGTTCCTAAGTTACTATTTAAGTGGATTCTCATTATAACCTAACTCATATATATATTTATATAATTTGACCTGCAGCAAAGAGTGGGAATTGGACAAATTAATACTTGCAGAGTTTTCAAGGGTGGTTGAGTGACGAAGATGCACTAAAATACTGAAAACACAAATTTGATATATAAATGAGGCGTCAATTAATGCGCACATTGCAAATCCAAACACCCATGTGACATTTGATCACATATTTTGTCGTCTCTATAGTAATAGAGTGCATTTTGGCCTTTATATACTTTAATATTTTTAATCAATAACTATATTAAATTTAAATTAAATGAATGTAACATAGAAAAATTGAATCTGAGATATATACTCTGGTGCATCAACTTACTATCATTAGGATTGTTAGGTTTATTTTTTTCTCAAAATGTTATATCCATATGTTAACCTAATACATGTGTTTTTACTTTCTTCACAGCAATGCTGATTAGAACTCCAGCTCAGCATGACGTGAAATGGTGACACAACAACCACCTTAGCAATCACGTGGAATGCTGACTCAACAATGATAGAGCACGTGGAGTGTTGACTCAGAAATGACAGAGCAACACACGTATGATGAAGTGAAGACGAAGTCTTAGATTATGCAGTTGAGAAGTTCATGCAAGTGGAAATTTTGTTCCACAAATCAAGGAGTTAGTAACCGCATGAAGTTGTTCCACATTTTAAGGAGCGTTGCTAACTCAACAAACAGATGTGCTAGAAGAGTGACTAAGTGGACAGTTGCTATATTTATGAATCTAGGCTCACCTTAGCCCACTAAAGTATATCTATAAATACTAGAGGATCTTCTGATAGTTATAGACGCTTTTTCATAGCTTTTCCTTGTGTACGGATCTTAGATTCAAAAACGTACATTTAGTAGTTTAGTGATAGTGTTGTGTTATAGTATAGATGAACATTGTAACATCCAACACTTGTTTTGATATTCCTTTCTTGCCATAAGGCTTGTGTAGGTTATAAACTTATAACCTACACAAAATATCTTTGTGTCTCGTTTTTAGCTTGCACGATTAATTATCTAGAGTAAGCTGATACACTTTCAAGTGGTATTAGAGCCATTACTCGACATACTGAGTGTGGTCCTGACAGTATCACTACTCTAGTAGCTCGATGGATCCAACCAGCATAGGAGTATATCAACATCCAGTCTTGGATGGATCGAATTACTCTTACTGAAAGACACACATTCGTTCCCTCATCAAATCTATAGACAGAAGAGCATGACAGTCGGTAGAGAATGGTTGGTCTCCACCGAAGGCTACTGATGAGCACGGAGATGTTGTCCCAACACCAACGAGTAGCTGGACTAAAGATCAGGTTGATGCAACCATATTTGATGATCATGTACTGAATGCTATCTATGCTTCAGTAGACACAAACATGTTTAAGTTGATCAAGAACAGTACATGCGCAACAGATGCATGAGATGCCTTACAACGACATTGTGAAGGGGACAACAACATCGAACAGTCACGTTTACGTATTCTCACTTCTAAATTTGAGAATATGAAAATGGACGAAGATGAAGATATCTTCAGCTATACGAAGAGGATACTTGACATTGCCAATGAATGTTAGGACTTAGGCAAACCTCTAAGAAACAAAGTGCTTGTGTTAAAAGCATTGCGCACTCTTCCCTCAAGGTTTGATATGATGGTAACAACCATTGAGACATCCAAAACAGTTGTTGCGCTAGAGTTTACAGAGCTCATGAACTATGTCAAAACTTATGAGATAAACCTGGAGGAAAGGGGCACATTCACCAAGAAGAAAGTTGTTACGCTCAGTGCGAGAACAACATCCTCCAGCAGCAGAATTCTTGATATCAGTGACATTAGTGAGGCCGACGAAGTAGAAGAAATTCATGAGGCAGACGATGTTGCCTTAATCATTAGGAAGTTCAATCAGATGGTGAGAAGATTCAACCGAGGCAAGTTTATAGCGAAACCAAAGGAACTAGAGACAGCACGGACCGAGTACCATCAATCACCACAGAAGAGTGACAACTTCCAACAGAAACCACTCTTGAGAAGAATGCTTGTACATGGAGTATCCAAGTATAATTCCTCAAAACTTGATGGTGTTCAGTGCCATGAGTGTAGAGGATATGGACACTATGCAAATCAATGTGCCAACACACTTCGTAAACGAGAAAAATCATATTGGATGTCCTGGAATGAGGATGAATCTAAGTTCTTCGAAGTGTTGATAGAGATGATGAAGGACAATTTGAGGACGTACTACTTCACGTAACAATTCAGCAGTCGTCACTGCCCAACACCGAAGATGACTTCACCGAATCTGACCCAATTTCATAAAGGTATAATCTTGAGTACTATTCTAAATTGTTTTGTTTAAATGCCTCTATTGATGATGCATAACATTTCAAAGAACAAGACTCGATATGTGGTGAGAAGTGTGATGACAACATGGCAGTAATTCAAGGATTAAATGGGCTTTATGATGAACTCCTGACCAAGTGGAAACAACAAGCTCGAGATCTTGAACTCTCAAACAAAGAGAACACAAGACTCAAGGAATCTCTGGCGAAATAGGAAGACCTGATCACACAATAGGAGATGGAGCTGACCAAGGTGAACAACCAACTTGAAGAAGCTCGGTTGACCATTCAGAAATGGAACACTGGGACACATTCCTTGACATAACTTATTGGCAGCTCAAATCCAAGCAAGAGAGGTCTTGGATACCCAGCACCAACTATTACCTGCCATGGTTCCACGTCAACAGTAGGACAACAGTCATCTGTCTGTCTGGATGTTCCATCAACAGAAGGAATACCGGTTGGCAAATCTGATGGTGTTATGTCCACATGCCAATCATGACGCAGCCCGTGCAACTCAATGTTCATTGATTCCAGACTCGGTGTGTGTTCCTGTTCTGCCAATCACAAGAGCTCGAGCTAAGAAGTTCAAGGAGAGCTTAATGGGCTTAATCAAAGAAGTATGAGAGCGAGAATTGTCCACAAAGCCCATTGGAGAGATTGGACCAAGTAGCCCAAGAATAATGAATCTTATTGTGGCGAATGGGCTAGATCTCGAAGTTAATTAACTAGCATTGGCTTTGTTGCCTTATAGATATGTTTTTTTAGTTATTTCCTTATAGATAACCTTTTCAGTTATTTCCTTATAGATTATGAGTTATCTTCCGCCTATAAATAGGCTTATTATGTATTGGACGAAGGCAGACTTTGATCATTATTCAATTACATGAGTTTTATTTCTCTCTTGAGAGTTTTGAATTCCTCTTGGTTTTGCCAAGACGAGTTTATCATTCGGCGTATCAACAAGATTACCATCCCTTGTTGTGTGTCATTCATCTTCCCTTAGTTGCTGCATCAACTATCTCGTTGGAATATAGGTATCATATTGATCTATATCACTTCTAGGGTTAGATTCAGAGGTTTTGGGATATTCCATCAATTCAAGTACTATTTCAATCTTTCGTTTGCGTGTTTGATTCTCCATACTATCGAGAATCGTATCAAGTCATCTCAGACAAAGCACATCAGCCCACAGGTAAAGAAAGGTAAGAAATGTAAAAAAGGTAAGAAAGGCAAGAGATGTCAAAGAAACTATCTATGTCACTATTGTCTTAGACAATGTCACATCAAACCTTTTTTCTATCAAAAGAAAAATGACGAAATGACATCCACCATGTTTCCTAAACAGTCAGAACATGTTTAACAAACCAAAATGATATGGGTGAGAAAGGCTGATCTTAAATGTAATTTTGTTTATACAACTTTAAGAACTAACGTTTCAGGTTCTTGGTACTTTGATAGTGGGTGCTCTCAGCAAATGACAGGTAACAAGGATTTCCTATCCAACTATGAAACATGTGATGGAGGAAATGTTTCTTTTGGTGGAGGATCAAAAGGAAAAATCATAGGGAAATGCTTGTTAAATGTTCCTGGATTAACTACTTTAAAGAATGTTTATCATGTTCAGGGACTTATGGCAAATCTGATTAGCATAAGTCAATTATGTGATGATGATTTATAGGTTAAGTTTACTAAGGATGCATGTGAAGTGTATAACAACAAAAACTTGTGTGTTATGAAAGGGCAAAGGTCAACAAATAATTGTTATATGGTTGATGATCTAAAATGCAACAAAACACAAGTTGATGATGTTATACTATGGCACAAACGATTGAGACATACTAATTTTAGAAATCTTGGCAGGTTGATCAAGATGGAAGCAGTTCGTGGCCTTAAGGCTCGTGTAGGTTATACATTTATAACCTACGCAAAATACATCGTGTTCTTTCTTTATTGATTTTTAGCTTCTGCTTTTATTATCTAGAGTGCCTGATACACTTTGTTGCCACTCTCTCTCCCAGTAACCCCTAGCCATTTCGTATAACTCCTTCATTTTCACTTCTATCTACCACAAACACAACCGTTCTCTCTCTCTCCATTCATCTTCAACCTACAGCCACTCCTATTTCTTATCTCTTTTTGCAATTTTTTGTGCTCTAATTGCTAATCCTAACCCTCTTTACCTCAGTGCTATCTTTAGAGCTCTTATTGCAGCCAACCCACAACTACAACAAATAACTACCCCAACACCCGTGGTTCCCACAGTTGAAGATGCTGGGACAACCTTAAACGCACCACCAGAGGAGAAACGCGTTGCCGATCCAACTGTTCAGGAAGATGTGGGCAGACATGCAACCACTGCAAACCCTGCTGCTGACCCTGTTCCCACCAACAACACAGGTGACGCCAAGAATGAGGCATCTTATTCTGCCTAAGAGAAACCTCAGCCGACCAAGCGCAAACCTGTCACCCGCAGATCCAAGAAATCAAGCCAGGTCGCTGCTTCGAAAAAGGTCAAGAATCAGGCGCCCGTTACGTTGAATGATGAAATCGATGAGGAAGTTTCCTCAACCCCCAACAAGAAAGCCCGCACAGAGGAGGTTGTGGTCAAGGTCGAGAAGGTTACCCCTGAAATCTAGCCCACGGAGTTCGAGAAAACCCTAGATGCCAACGAGGTCATCAAGGGTGCTCTAGCTGATCTAACTAAACGGGCAGAAGTGAAAGAGGGAAAGAAAACCGTGCTGGATGAAACCATGGAAACCCAACAAGCACTACAACAAGTGGAACAACCGGAGGCCGGCTTTGACCAGCCGGTATTTGCTGACTCCAACCTCGACCCCAACAAGGTGGTGAGCATGCAGTTCTATGATGCGATCACAGCTGTGAAGTGGAAACGACTCCGCAATGCACCTTGCATGTACGAACGGTCAATTGACGAGGTAACATTCGGTGAGAACAATCTCATTGAATTCTTTAAACTTAGAGGTCTTTTAGACACTATTTAAAAGCTACCTCCATATGTCAAGACCAATGTCCACCATTTCTACTATAATTTGCCTAAATCTTTTGGGGACACTACTTCTAACAAGTATGAGAAGGTCTGCTTTCACAACACTGTCTTCGATTTTTCTACCGAGTCTATTAATGAAGTGTTTGGGTTGCAAGATGTGGAGGGTGAGGTTGTAGCTAGTCTGGATGATGTTGCTAAGTTAATTACGGGGGGTAAGAGGTCTCGTTGGGTCCAGCCTATGAAGGCTTCCAATCTGTCGCACCTGTATTCGGTTCTACACAAGGTGATGACATTCAATTGGCTCATGTCATCCAATCTCACAGTTGTGACACAACAACATGGTGTGTTTCTGTATCAAATTGGACTCAACAGACCATTCAACCTTGGGAGGATTATCTTTGATCAACTGGCTAACCTCGCAATTAAGGCTCAATTGAGCACTATGCCTTTTCCCTCTTTGAAATGCAGGATGTTGGCAAAACAAGGGTACAAGGAGACGACTAAGAACCAGGAGGCCTTTCCTATTCCAGACTATGTCATCCACAACTTGCTCTTCAACAAGGGCAAGGATGTCGATCTCCCTTGGAAGAACCCTTCCTTTGCTGCCCCTGTTGCCCCCGCCAGTGTTCAAGTTATGGTGCCTCAACAACTCATCAAGTAGACCATCACCGCAATTACTCACCTGATTGCCCTGCGACCATTACTCGAGGAGTGCCACTCTTCACAAAAAGGGGGAGAAATGGTCGTGACTGAAGGTTCTGGAGCCAGAGCAGCTGATGCTGAGGACCTAAAAATTTGGAGGCAAATGAGTGATGTTATAACTGTGTGTGGTCTTTAAATTTTTTTGATGTGGTGGATAATTTCAAACAATTTCTGTTTTTACTTTTGTTTTTTGTTTTCAATGTGGATGCAACAATGATCTGTTGGTCCCGAAAGAGTAAGGTTTGGTGTATGGGGGGGGGGGGGAGTGGGGAGGGGGGGTGGAGGGGGGGAAGTGGGGGGGGGGGGAATACACCAAATACAAACTTTTCAGTTTACTTCACTATTTAACTAGAGAGATTAAGCTTTCTCGAAAGGAGATTGCTAAGGTTGACAGACCAGATCGCTGATCAGATTCACTACCAGATCAACTAGTGATCTGTCCAGACAGATTCTCTCTTGTGAGTTACGCGAAGCAGATAGCAAGAGTGATCTTGTTATCTAACAGAGTGTAGTGTGCGAAATATGGTGGATTAATCTGTTGCTCTTATTAGAAAACTTTGATAAACACTTAACCAAATATATGAAGAGATTGATTAAATCAATGCAATCTTGAATGCCAGTGTTGGGTTAGTGAATGAACAACTGAAAATAAGATGCATAAAATAAAGAACACAATTATTTTATGTGGTTCGGGAAACCCCCTACGTCCACGGTCCAATCAAAACTAGATCAGATATCCACTACTTAGGATATTATCTTCTTTATACTTGCTGAGAACGAGCCTCAATATCCAGTCAAAACTAGAAAGAAACTTGTGCACGAATATGGGTCGTGTCCCTTACGACTTGCAGATAAATCTGCTACAAGGTACCTTCACGTTAATCCACTAGAAAACTACTAGCTAGCGAAGATATATTCCTTCTTCTTCTCGATAGAAAAACTTGAATTGAGTTGGGTGTGATTTCGATCATGAACGACTTAGAACAATTCTGGAAGGTGAAATCTCCTCGTTGAATGTTTCAATGGTTTTAGTAGATTTCTTGGCAGAGTTTCACCTTTGAATTTTCATGATGATCAATCAGTTAGTGCTCCTCTAGATTTTGTTCCAAGCTTTTATAGGTGCATAATTTGAAATTTTGACCGTTGAGGTTGATTGGCGTGTAATGAATGTTGATTGCCAATCAAAGATATGAATCTTTGATTTGATCCTCTTGCCTTGTAGGAAAGGTTGACTGAATCTCTCTTGATATGGAAAACAGATAGCTAGTTGATCTCTTTCATTTCTTCGCGCTTCAGTTGATTCACCTTCCTTCTTGATCTCTTGATTGATTGAATTTCCTTCTTTGTGAGATCTGATGACGTGGCATAAGGATATGATTCTCTCTAAGTACATTTGGATGACGCTTTGCATACTAGATGACATATATAAAATCAAATGACTATGTCAAATACCAGATGGCATATTGTATATCTAGGTTTCAACCAAGTCTCTATCTCAGTGATCTGTATGGGCAGGTTCACTCTTCCAAGCTGGTCTGGTCAACCAGAATAGGTCCACTTTCCAGCGAGGTGGTCTGGTCAAACGTTGCTCCAAAAGTTGATGCCAATAACTGGGTGAAATCTTCTTTGACCAGATTGAGTGACCTTCACAGATGATCTGCTTGCTTTTAGGTGAGCTGGTCTGCTTCCTCGAACAAAATACTATCTAACCAGATGACTTCTTATAGGACAGAACACTTCAAAAGTGTTCTAAGTCCTTTACAATTTTAAGTCATCAGCTAACCTGATCTAAATAAGGTAGGCTCATTCTCTATCAGATCCACTTAATATTATAGTGATCTATTACATGTTGAGAAGGCTAGGTCTAGCACACAGAACATGAAATAAATCTAAGTGTGTTTCAAAAGAACATCATCACCACTCAATTTTGTGAAGGATTCTCCACAATTTCCCCTTTTTTGAGGATGTTGAAACCATACTTTACAAATAACCCTAAGTAAAGCAATAAGAGCTATCTGGTTTAAATTTCCAGATGGGTTAAATTTTGTTATTTACTTTATAACGAATAATTACTTTAAATTGAGTACTGGACAACAAGGAATTGTCATCAGATAACCCGTTCAATATATATCAGAGTAATTGAGATCATACAGGTTACAGAGATATGTCCAGATCATAAAAGAAAATGAACAACAGATGATAAAAGAAATAAGAAAAACCAGCTAAACCATCTGCTACCCTTCTTCATCTTCGCCTTCTGTGCATCATGATTATCAATCTTGTAGCCCTTGACTTTTGCAATCATGTTGATGAAATTGAGCAGATAGGTCTTGTCAAGCATAGTGCTCCTTGGAATCAGAGGGCACTCCATATATTCCCTTTTCGGTGCCTTGATCTGCACCTTTGCTCTCTCAGCTGCTGCTCTGATCCTTTGCACGAGCTCTTTCTCCTGAAAATTTTCCATATATCTGTTGAAGTCTTCATCAGCAGGTTGCTCAGAGTATGTAGGCTCTTTCAGAAAGTATCTGTTAAGTATAAAGCCTGTCTTAAGTAGCTCCCATTCCCTCTGGTCTCCCTCTGCTACCCAAGGGTCTCTGGGTGTTTTCTTTTCTAGAAATAACGACCATGACTTGAATGGTTTCTTTTTCTTCGCGCTTTGAGTTGTTGGCTGGGCAGGTGATGGATATTTTGCTCTGGGTGGAGAGAAAGGCTTCTAATAAGCCTTCTCCCTCTCTGCCTGTTCAGCCTCTCTCTTCTCTTTGATAGCATTCTCTTCGTAGAATTGTGCCCTAAAAACTGGGTCACATGCTTGTTCAGGGCTTATCCCTTGCAGAAGTAACTCAGCGACCTGTGCCTCTCATCATCTGTTACAGGCTTCTTGCCCTTATCTGGCTGTTGTTGTTGTTGTTGTTCTGGTTCAATGGTGGGATCTGGTCTGGGTGGCGTATAGTGTCTTTTCTCTGGTAGTTCCTGTGTGGGCTCTTTCTCTTTGCCTCCTTTGTCTCCCTTATCTCTCCTATCAGATCGTACTTCCCCCTTTTCGACATCATCAAAAGAGGACTTAATGAGTGTACGTAGGGAGTCGATCTCCTTTTGCATATCATCGAGCTTCTGCTTAGCATTTTCCTTGAAGTTGAGTAGAAAAGTGATGTCTTGATTGGTGGTGTTCAGCTTGTTCTCCAAACAACTATTCATGGTGGTTACAGTTCTGTCGTAGGTGGTCTGGATTTGCTACATTTCGTCCGATCGCTTCTGTTGATGACCCAACTCATCTGGTGTAGGATATTCCAGATTGGTTAGGGCCTGTGGCAAGTTCTTCTCCATTATGTCCAAGCATCGTTCTGATTCAAAAGTTTCAAGTTGAGAGTGCATCGCTCTCGTGGTTGATTCTGTGATCTCAACTATTAGAGAGAGTGCGTTGCTGAATAACTTCATTGATCAATTGCTTCTCCTTGTCAGCAAAGTCTGTGACCAGTTTATTGATTCCTTTGACCTTCATATCCATAGTGTCCAGTCTTTGGTCGACCCTCTCCTTAGCTGATTCAGCAGCATCTCTGTCATCATCTATCTTCTTTGTGAGCTCTTTCACTGCATCCCTTATCTTTCTCCTTAGATCTTTATCCAAGTCGTTCACATAGTCTTCTGATGCTGATTAAAATCAGTCAAGACTTTAGTTGCCTTCTCTTGAATCTCATTGCAAGTGGTTGTCAAGTGATCTTGTACTCTCAGAGTAATCAGATAATCCACTTGTTCGTTTTTGAAGGATTTGTGCTCTCTTTCCAGGATATCCTCCAGATCGATGAATGGAATATGTTTCTTCAACTTCTCAGCTGCGCCAGGAGTATAGATCTCATCTGTCTGCTCTCCTCCAATGGTCTGGCCAGTTGGCTCCTCTTTGATTGGGTCAAGAATGACAGTTGGAATTTTCTTTTGCCTCTTATGTTGCTTCTCTGTTGGAACAGAAGATTATTCTGTTGTTGGAGCGGTCTGGTCAGTGGCAGATGTTGGTTGATCTGGTTCAGTTGCTGGTTGAACATCTCATGCTGATGTGTTGGGTTGTTGATCTAGTGCGCCAGAGGTACTTGGTTCCTCCATATGTACATCAGTGGGTTGGGAAGATGGCTCGAACCTCGCTTCCTCTGCTACTTCATCATCAGTGTCTTCAACACTTCTAAAAAATTCCATTTTGTCAGCATAAAATGGCTTTAAATCAACATTGAGCAATCTGGCCTCGTGCTTGGTGATTGCTAGAATTTGCTGGTGGTATAACTCTCTGATTTCTGTCACATAGGCCACTTGAAAAATGCCTAGAAGAGTTGCCTCTTCAATCTTCAACTCCTCTATGGTCTTGACATTGAGAAATGCATCAAGGACATAGTACTCACTGTCCTTGATGAGAAAATAAGTCTTCACACATCGAGTTGCTTCGTATGTCTCTGGTGTGAGATGGATTCCAGGAAAATCTTGGAGTACATAATGATATGCCTCATTTTCCAATAGTTGAATGACTTCCTCTGCTTGTCTCCTTCTTTCTGTCGCTTCATCTACTTCCTCCTCTTCTTCTTCTCCTCCTTCACTGATCTTCTCCAGTCGATCTGGTGAAGGGGTAGCTGTTTTGGCAGGCGAAAAGTCTTTTCCTTACCTAGGGTCAAAAGTAGATTCTGGTATCACATCTTGAGGGATCTCTTGATCTTGATCCTGAGACTCAACTTCTGGTAAGGCAGGCTGCTGCTTCCTCAACCTTCTCCTCTTCTGCTTTGGCTGTTGAGTAGTGAAAGATCTCTATCTCAGAAGAGCTTGTCCTCTTTGCTGGCTTTTTCTTCTCCTTCTAATCCTTCTTCTTCTCTTCCCCTTTGGAAGGAGCTACCCAGGTTGGGTTAGAGCTCCTCATCTCCATCAGATGTTGCATGTGAACATCATCTTTCACCTTATTAAATAGAGCAGGGGACAGACCCAAGGACATCTCCAGTTGGTACTGCTCCTTTGGTAGAGTGAGCTGGGTGTTGAACTGAACTGCTCTCGTCCACACTTGCTGCTTAAAAAACTTCTCTATCATGTAGCTAATCTTGGTAGAGTGTCTCAAATTCTTCTTTACCACCAGTGAGACGACCTGGTCATTGTCATTCCTTGTCTCCACAATCAATCTGGCCTCCTTGGCCAACAAATCGAACAAGATTCTGCTCCAGTTGACCTTCAAAGTTTAGAACCACTGCGGTCTGAATGTTCATCTTCTCCGGGGTGACCTGGTCATAGGACCCACTGTGCATCATGAAAATTCTCTGCACGAACTCAATAAGTAGTTTGAATCCTGGTGCAAGGAGTGATCTGTGGAACATCCTCCTAGTATAGTGCATGGGGATGACCATCATCTGTTCAACTGGCTCCTGCAGTTGTTCTGCTGTGATCTCCGACAATTCCATCCCTACATCTTTCAACCTGTAAGTATTCTAAATCATTTGCATCACATCGTAGGTGGTCTTGCTTGTTCTGTCCCCCATGGGCATCAGAACATTGGCAACTTATTAGATAGAAGGTAGCAACTTGTTTCGGCAAATACATCTCCGGATGAGATGTAGCAATGTTATGGAACCCTAAATGAAGATTTAAAATAGTTAATAACATATAATTATCAATCCAAAAAGCAAAATATACCAAATTTACTCATTTTCACCAAGAACATGATTGATTCGACTAAAATTGTTCGAGTCACTCGCAATTTAGAATGAGGTCATCTAGCAATAGTAAGCTAACCCAAGTCGTATTCTCAAGGAAAACATAACAAGGCAATTCAATTTTTTGTTCATAAATGGAAAGCAATAAAAAGGATTTGATTTGAAGTATTATATCTATACGAAGAATGTAAATAAGAAACGCAATTTAAATCTAATCTAAGAAAGCGAAAAAAATCTAATCTAAGAAAACGAATTAAATCTACTCTAGGAAAAATAATAGCTTGGAAATTGAATTCAAAAAAAATACGGAACAAAATTTGGAAATCGAAAATAGAACAAGAAATCGAAAGCTTAAACAATAAAATGAATTAAAGCAATAAACGAAACAAGAATAAGTAAAGGGAAAACTAACGAACTTGAATTAAGAACTGAAAACGGTCTTGAATCCACAACGAAAGTCTGAAAATAAACTATGAACTATGAATATTGTAAATGGCTAACTTGAAGAAGAAAAACAATGCAAAGAAGTATCTAAGTCTCGACTCTTGGATTGAGGTCAAGACGAGCTAAACTATGAATGAAAAATATATGAAAAAGTGCTGGAATGTAGTCTAGGGTGTCGTGCAAAAACTGGAGTCGAAAGTCTGATCGAAAGTCATGTCTATCAAATGAGAATCGCGCTGAGCATATATAGGCGAGAGGCGGGTTAGCGACCGCGTAGAGCTCAGCGGCCGCTGACCCGGTGGCTCCGTGCCAATCTAGGGTTGGTTGCAACGGCCCTGAGTTAGCCGCAAGGTCAGCGACTGTTGAGCATGGTCAGCGACTGCTGACTTGCTCTGGCGCGTGCTCCTTAGTTAGCTCGGCCGCTGGCGCGTATGGTCTAGTCAGCGGCCGTGAAGTGTCACGCGACCGCTGACTAGTGCCTCGGCACTTGTCTTCATTTTCTCCTCGTTTCTCAATTCTTCTTCATTTCTTTTCCAATTTCGACGCTCGTTTAGGCCAATGATCCTGAAACATAAATCGAGCCAAAACATCACGGAACGAGGGAAAATTGTACAAATAAAGAAACGGAAAACATAAGTTTAGACAAACAAAAGGAGGCTAAACAACCCCTCCACACACAAAACTTTGCTTGTCCTCAAGCATAACTTAGTCTAAACTATCGTTAGGGAAAAATCTAATCACGGCATGCGTTCTTGACAAGACTTCAAATCATTCCAAAATTGATCATCATATCATCACATCACGTCAGATAGAGATCATAGAAGCAAGTAGACCATCTAGACTAGATTATAATCAATTCGAACAACGTAAAATAATGATGCACAAAATGTTATTGAGATCACATAATCGGCTAGAGTTTTTATCAATCTTAAATAGCGTATCTTTTTCTTTTCAACATGACGAATATTAAGGACAATGTTCACCGGGTGAGTACTCCAAATGGTCGGGTTTTCCCGATGTGGTTTCACATACCCATCTCTTTTATAAATTTTTTTTTTTGATTTAAGAGAGCGGGGTAGAATTCTTTTGTATTCCTATTTTTCAAGAAATTTAAGAAAATTACTTAGAACGATGTCAAGTTATATGGTCATTGTCTCGAGGTGTGAACAATTAGGGGTTCCCTAATGTATCCTCACGCGGTTTCCTGTGCTCATGGTTCCCATAGGAGTAGAGACCTCTTGACAAATTTCATTTAATAAAATACGGATACGCAACAAGTGGTCATAAACAACTAGCCAATTGAATCAATCAATTTATATCATCATGCAACACGATTTTAATCGTTCTACTAAGATCCACAATCCAGTCATAATGTTCCACACATTCCTAGTTCATCAACGTTTCACAACATGAATCAATGCAAATTAATCAAGTTTTCAAATCAATTTCATCATAAACATATGCCACGACTCGAATTACCCACGATGTATCAAGACAAAGTAGCTCTAAAACTATCAAAATTTTGCATGCTTACAAGATACTAAAATAAAACGACGAATGCACGCATGAAAAGACACCCCTCCCCCTGCAAAAATAGAGCAATGCCCTCATTGCGGAAAGTAAAGACTTAGAGAGTAGGGATAGAGAAATGTCCCTGAAATGCGGCATTCGGAACAACAAACGGAAAGAAAAACCTGCAAACACAAACTAAGAAACAAAGGGAAAAATAAAAGTTAGCCAAAAACACAATCACATGAAAAAGAAAAGAAAGCAATAAAGGTACCTCAACAGTGAGACAAAAGCTCACTGTTGGTCAGGAGGAGGATAGGTGGGTGCGCCGCCAAGGGTCCAAGACGACCATTGTTGTTGCATCTCCCGGAGTAGTCGGGTTTGCTCCTCCATCACCCGGTTCTGAGCCTCCCACTGCTGTTGATGTGTGTCGAGGCGAGTATGGAGGTCGCGGATGTCAGATCGCATCTTGCGTATCCTCGTGGTGACCTTGGAAGTGAACTGCTCCCATTGAGCGTTCCATTGAGGTTGGGTGCCCCATTGAGACTGGGCACCCCACTGAGACTGCCCGCCCCATTGTGACTAAGGTACCCCATTGAGGTTGGGTACCCCACTCGGATACGCCGACGGTGTCCACGTGGTCATAGCCTGGCCAAGCGGTGTCAGCCTCCTCCTTGGCTTGCTCGTCCTCCTCATGCTCGGACTAAGCTTCCTCATCATCCTCCATATGTGCATCTCCCAGTTCTTTGGATGTATTGGATGCTCGGGATGCGACTTGAGCATTTAGATAACGCCGCACACAATTCCTTCGCTCTTGTGGCAGTAACTCGGTGCGAGAGAGGGAGAATGGTGCACCCCTAAACTCGTTGATGTCGATATACTTCGTGAGGAGTGGCTCATGGTTCGGAGGGCCATTAGCACCGATGAGCTTAAGGTGCATAGCCAAGGGCGTAGCGAGATATTGAAGGGACGCATGGGCCCGCTTTCGCCGTTGAATCGACTGGATGGCCTCGAATATGAAAGAAGATAGACATATCTTCATCTTCTTGATGGCACAATGTTGTAGGAAGAACTCCACTGTGTTCACTTTGTTGGCTTGTTCATTGCCCGAGATGTAGTAGGCAATGAACTTGTGGAGGACGCCGATCTCGAGGTCCCGAAGAAAGCCATTGGACATACCTCCCGATGCCCAATTATGAAAACCTGTAAGCTCAAACCATGCTAGATTTGGATTAAATTTCGGGAGCACCCGATGGAGCCCCGAAGTGGGAAAGGATTTCATCATAGCAGTGGTTATGGTATGAAAAATGCCACGATAACGGAATTTAAACGATTTAAAATCAGAGGCAACATCAAAAGTAGTGAGGAATTCAAGTCCTAACTCTCTATAGCCATCAATTTCTAATCTAGCATATTTGTCCAAACCAATGTTCTTCAAATAACGAGTTAATTTAGATGCAATTCCTAAGCTAGACATAAGATCCCAATCCAACATACGGGGAAGAGTAAGATCAAGAGAAATAAACTGAGTATATAGTGTACCCTCTTGACCGTTTTAAATTGGGAACGGGGCACCGGAAGTCGAGATGTGGTCCCGGACGGGATGAAATTCCTCATCACCATCTCCTTGTCGGCTAGATTGCCCCACCTCACTAGTCTTTGATCTTTTTCTCCCCATTGGAATTTTGACAAACACTTGGTGTGCAAAAGTAGAGATGGAATGAGGGTTTGAGATTTTGAGTGAATTTGTGGGTGAAAAGAAAATTTGATAAGATTGAAAGATAGAGGATGGAAAAGTAATGGTGAATCCAAAGAATTGGATGGAATTATGGAGTATTGAGAGAGTAATTGGAGAATTAAAATGGATGAGGGTTAGGGTTTGAGAGAAATTGGGGATGAAGATTGGGGAAAAGTGGGAGAAATAAGGAGAGAGAGGATAAAAATAGGGAGAAATCGGGTGGGCTTAGCGGCCGCTGACTAGTTAGCGATCGCTGAGTGTGGGCACGTAAATGGTTTGAGTTGGGTTAGGAGAATTTACAAAGTAATGGTCAGCTGTCGCTGAGTAGTCAGTGACTGCTAACTCGGTGTGGCACACGTCCGCTGAGCGTGCCGCGGTCGCTGACCTTGCTCTCGTGAAATCCCATACTTTTTCCTCCGCGAGTTGTTTTCGACTCGGTTTTCTCCCAACTCGTTGATACCTATGGACATAGAAAAAGACCAAAAATAAATAAAAGATCCAAAATCAAAATAAAATAAAATGGAAATAAAAATGAAAAACGGGAAAAACGAGCATGGGTTGCCTCCCACGAAGTGCTTTATTTTACGTCGTTAGTTCGATGGAATGGATCTAATGTAACGGGGGATCGGATATGGGCGTTGACTCCACAACTTCGGGCATAGAGTCGCCTTCAATGTACGGTTTTACCCGATATCCATTTACTCGAAAAGAATCCTCTCCGTCATTACTATATAGTTCGACGGCCCCGGATGTTAGTACATCCTTGATCACAAATGGATCGCTCCACCTTGATTTGAGTTTGCCTGGGAATAATTGAAGTCTAGAGTTGAAAAGTAGAAGCTTCATTCCCGGCTTTAACTTCTTGTGCACAATACGGCGGTCATGAATCCGCTTAACTTTGTCCTTGTAAATACGTGCACTCTCGTACGCCTCATTCCTAAGCTCATCAAGCTCGGAAATTTGTAGTGATCGCCTCTTGGCTGGGTTGTCGAGGTCGTACATTGCTGACTTGATAGCCCAATAGGCCTTGTATGCTACCTCGACCGGCAAGTGGCATGCCTTCCCATACACAAGACGGTACGGGCTCATCCCAAGAATGCTTTTGAAAGCCGTCCTATATGCCTATAGGGCATCATTTAGCTTTATTGCCCAATCTTTCCGGAATGGTTTCACGATTTTCTCCAATATGGCTTTCACTTGCCTATTATTTGTTTCGGCTTGCCCCGAGGTTTGTGGATGATATGGGGTGACAACTTTGTGTGTGATCCCATTCTTCTTCATCAATTTGTCGAACAACTTATTGCAAAAATGCTTTCCTCCATCGTTAATGATAGCTCGAGGGAATCCAAATCGACATAAGATGTTTTCCTGCACAAACTTGAGAACAACATTAGCATCACAAGTCCTAGTGGGGATAGCTTCAACCCACTTGGAGACATAATCGACTGCTAAAAGGATATACTCAAAGCCAAAAAAATTTAGGGAAATGACCCATGAAATCAATACCCCACACGTCCAAAATTTCGACTACCAATATGTTTTGAAGAGGCATCTTGTTGCGGCGGCTTATGGTACCAACTCATTGGCATCTATAACATGCTAAATAGAATTCTTGAGCGTCTTTGAAGAGAGTCGGCCAAAAGAGTCCGCTTTGCAAGAATTTATGAGTTGTCTTTTGTCGGCCGAAATGCCCTCCACATGGGGATTCGTGACAAAAACGTACCACTTGCTCTTGCTCGGAATCCGGAATGCAACGTCGGATTATACTATCCTTGCCTAACTTGAAAAGGTAAGGCTCCTCCCAAAAATATTGTCTGCAAACATAACAAAATCGTTTCTCCTCTTGGGAGGTTAGGCCGGGTCTAAGTAAATTACATGCTAGATAGTTCACATTATCGGCATATCAAGGAGTAATCGAAATTTCAGAGATATTTTCATAAGGAAAACTGTCAAAAACAAAGACGTATCAACTTGTGAATGCTCAAGTCTAGAAAGATGATCGGCCACAAAGTTTTCACTTCCTTTCATATCTTTTATTTCTACATCGAATTCTTGCAAAAGTAGAAGCCACCTAATTAATCACGGTTTCGCTTGTGATTTGGTCAATAAGTATCTCAAGGCCGCATGGTCTCTATGAACAATTTACCTTAGATCCTAAGATATAAGATCGAAATTTGTCTAAGGCAAATATGACTGCGAACATCTCCTTCTCTGTGGTGGTGTAATTTACTTGGGCCGATTTTAATGTCAAACTGGCGTAATAAATCACACGAAGCATATTATCCACTCGTTGACCTAAAGCAGCTCCAACTGCAAAATCAGATACATCACACATGATCTCGAAAGGAATAGAATAATCCAGGCCAATAACGATAGGGGCATAAATCAACTTTTCTTTCAATAGGGTGAAAGCATGCAAACATGATTCGTCAAAATCAAAAGGAACATCTTGAGCTAAAAAATGACAAAAGGGTTCGCAAATTTTAGAAAAATCTTTAATGAAACGTCGGTAAAAACCTGCGTGACCTAAGAAACTTCTAACACCCTTGACATTTCTTGGTGGGGGTAATTTTTCAATCACCTCAATTTTCGCCTTATCAACCGCAATGCTTGCACTAGAAACAATATGACCTAGAACAATGCCACTTTTAACCTTAAAGTGGCTCTTTTCCCAACTCAATGTTAGACCGCTTTCAACACATCGTTCAAGTACTTTCTCAATTTTAATTAAACAATCATTAAAAGATGAGCCAAATACTGAAAAGTCGTCCATGAAAATCTCAACGAAGTCTCCTAGCATCTCTGAAAATATGGACATCATGCACCTTTGAAAAGTACCGGGTGCATTGCATAATCCAAATTACATCCTCCTATAAGCATATGTGTCGAACAGGCTTGTAAACGCCGTCTTCGCTTGATCCTCCGGTGCGATAGCAATTTGATAATATCCTGAAAGACCATCAAGAAAACAATAAAACTCATGTCCGGATAATTTATCTAGCATTTGATCAATAAAAGGAAGAGAAAAGTGGTCATTTTTAGTGGCGGCATTTAATTTGCGGTAGTCAATGCACATCCACCACCCCGTGACAGGTCGAGAAGGAACAAGCTCTTGCTTATCGTTTAGAACCACCGTGATTCCAGAAATCTCATGAACTCATACCATGCTTAAAACCTATGAAAATACATATAAACACGGAAGATAAACATATGAACATTAAAACCTTTGCACTTCTTGACAATTTTGAAAATTTCCTCAAGCTTTTGAAAGCCATGAGTGTTGAAAATGGCAAAAGGTTCCGGTCAAATGTATTTCTAAACTTCTGCAACCCGGGCAGGGAACAAAAGGTTTGTTGGTGCCATTTTTGAAAGATTTTTGAAGGTTTTGAAAAGAGTTTCGCAAGAAATTATGGAGGTTTTGAAAAACTTGAAAGCTGGAAATTTCTATGTTCTTGAGAGTGAAAGTGAAAGTGAACATTTGTAGAGTACGACATGCATATATATATGCAAACAATGAACGGTCATGATTAAATGGTAAAAGATAGAGGGTTGAGATGAAAGTCTCCCTTTTCATTTCCCGCTTTATTTCTTCTGACTTGCCATCTTTAGACATGCGTTTGATGCACGCGCTAGACTTCTAGGGTTAGATGTGTTCGCGTGTCAACCTTACTACGCCTCTGCAACTTTCCTTTTGCTATTTTAGGAAAAGTTTTTCCTCGATTACACTTTCTAATACCTGTAATAATCATAACAATTATGTAAGATTTACCAAATCTTGTCAGATAAATAGCGTATATACTAAGATTAAGTCTATAATTATCAGAAATTGATACGAATTTCTGATTTCCCCCTTGATTAAGGAATCTTTTATGGAAAATTAATTTCCACGTGGCATGACTAGTCTTGTTGCATCTTGACAAGTGATCTAGTGTTTGAAGTAATCTGGTCTTCTGCTTTCCAGTGAGTTGCTTCCAGTTAATCTGTGTCTAGTAATCTGCATAGTGATCTGGTTCTAGTGAGCTGTGTGCAGTGAACTGTATGTAGTAATCTTTGACTGGTGATCTGCATTCTAATGATCTGTTAAGTGATTTGTTTCTAGTGATCTGCTATCGATCTGCATCTTTCATCCAAGCTTAGTAGTCCCAATTTCCCACATAGCATCTTGAACATTTCTTCTGGTAATGCCTTTGTTAGAATATCAGCTCGCTGTATTTCTGTGTGTATCTTCGCGATCTGCACATGCTTCCTTTCCACATGATCTCTTATAAAGTGATGTCTCACATCCACATGTTTGCATCTTGTACGTAAGACAGGGTTCTGTGTAATGGCAATAGCACTCGAGCTGTCACAGAATATAGGTATCTCCTTCACATTTATCGCATAGTCTTTGAGTTGCTGCTTAAGCCATAATATCTGGGCACAACAGCTTCCAGCGGCCATGTACTCTACTTCTGTTGTTGATGTAGCCACATATGTCTTCTTCTCTGAGAACCACGAGATTAGCTTATTTCCAAGAAACTGACAACTTCCAGAAGTTGACTTTTTTGGTCTAGCTTACACCATGAATAATCTGAATTAGAGTAACCTGTTAGTTCAAAGTTGTCATCACACGAATACCATAGTCCTATGTGTGTTGTTCCTTTGAGATAGCGTAATATCTTCTTGGCTGCTTTCATGTGTGATTATTTGGGGTTGGCCTAGTATCTTGCACATACTCCAACTACAAAAGTAATGTCAGGTCGCCTAGCAGTTAGATATAATAATGAGCCTATGATACCCCTGTATTGAGTAATGTTTGCTGGTTCGTCCTCTGGATCTGGATCAATTTTCTCATTGGTCTGCATTGGGATCTTGACAGGTTTGTTGTCCTTAACTCCAAACTTGGTGATCAGATCATGTATGTATTTAACTTGATTCACAAATATACCATCATATAGTTGCTTAACCTGCAAACCTAAAAAGAAATTCATCTCGCCCATCATGGACATTTTGATACTTTTTCTTCATCAGATCTGCAAACTTATCACACAGATAGCTGGATTGTGATCCAAAAATAATATCATCAACGTAGATCTGTACTAAAAGGATATTCTCTTTAACTTTGATGATGAATAATGTTTTGTCAACTGATACTCTTCGAAAGCCTGACTCCAACAGAAAGGTGGACAATGTCTCATACCAAGCTTTGGGAGCTTGCTTCAACCCATAAACTGCATTAGCCAATCTGTAGACTTTCTGGTCTGAATTTTGTTGGTCCCGAAAGAGCAAAGTTTGGTGTATGAGGGGGGGGGGAATACACCAAATACAAACTTTTCAGTTTACTTGACTAATTACTTAGAGAGATCAAGCTTTCCCGTGAAGAGATTGCTTAAGATTGACTGACCAGATCGATTGTTAATTTGTCCAAGTAAAATCTCTCTTGTGACAAACACTTAGTAGATAGCAAGACTGATCTTATTATCCAATAGAGCGTTGTGTGCGGTATATGGTGGACTTAGTCTGCGCTCTTTATTAGAAAATCTTTAGAGAGCTTAACCAAGTAGATTAACAGATTGATTAAGAATGCAGATTGAATGCTCGTGCTGGTTGTTAATGAATGAAACAACTGAAAATAAAGATGCGTAAAGTAAATAACACAGTTGTTTTTACGTGGTTTGAGAAAACCTCTACGTCCACGGTCCAATCCAAACTGGATTAGATATCCACTACTAGGATACTCTCTTCTTTATACTCGCTGAGAACGAGCCACAAGTTCCAATCACAATCTGATTGAAGCTTATGCACGAATAAGGGTCGTGTCCCTTTACAATTTACGGGCAGAGTAACAGCTTGTTTGATCGTCAATAATGCTTGTCGTACACTTCCAGACTTGGTTCCAAGCTTTTATAGGTGTAGAATTTAAAATTCTAACCGTTGGGCTTGATTGGCTTGAAATAAGATGATGATTGCCAATCAAGAGATATGAATCCCAAAAATATCTTCTCTTGCCTTGAGTGGAAAGTTTCCCAAATCCTTGATATATGGAAAGCAGATGTTGATTGATTCTCTTTCTTTCTTCTCGTTGTTGATTGATCCTCCTTCCATTCTTGATCTCTAATTGATATAATTTCCATCATTGTGAGATCTGCTGATGTGGCAATCTGAGTGGGATTCTTCTAAGTACATCTAGACATTTTATCCGAACGTCAGATGACTAGTTGATCTGGTCTTGGCTGGCTCATTCCATAATGCATGATCTGTTCAACAGATTAATGTCAATCTGGTCAACATCAATTTGCTCCAAAGTTGTTCCAAAGCATGACTGCAATCATAGTGAATGATCTCTCAACAACCATATTGAGTGGCCATCGATCAGATCATATGTTTGCTTGTAGGCTCCTGCTGATCTGGTTCTCCAAATGGAACTACAGCTAACCAGATGACTTCTTCTGAATATAGTCCTTTACATTTTAAGTCATCTTGTAACCTGGTCTATAGACATGTTCTTTATCAGATTAACTTCATAAGATAATGATCTGTTATATGTAGAACAAGTTAAGGCATAACAAACAAATTAAATCTAAGTGAGTTTCGAAAGAACATCATCAAAACTAATTTTTGTGAAGGGTTCCCAACAGATTTCCTTCTTCAAAACCAGGTGGCTGCTCTACATATACTTCTTCTTCCAGAATACCATTTAAGAAAGCACTCTTGACATCCATCTGGTACACCTTGAATCTCTTATAAGTTGCACATGCCAAGAACAATCTGATTGCTTCCAATCTGGCAACTGGTGCAAATGTCTCATCGAAGTCTATGCATTCTTGTTGACTATATCCTTTAGCAACTAATCTGGATATGTTTCTGACAACTTCTCCATTCTCATCTCTTTTGTTCTTGAATACCCATTTGACACCTATTACTCCTTGGTGTCTAGGTCGATCTACAAGATACCATACTTGGTTTCTCTTAAAATCATTAAGCTCTTCTTGCATAGCAACAATCCAGTCTGCATCTTGTAGGGCTTCATATGTGTCAGCTGTTTCAACATGATAGGTAGCAACTCAATGATGCGCTCTCTCGGTGCATCCTTCTAGTCTTCACACGATCTGATGGGTTCCCAACAATCTGTTCTGGTGGATGATCTTGAATCCACTTTCTGCGCCTATACATCTCTTCTTCTGATATCTCAGGTTCAGGTTCAGGTTCTTCTATTGGTCCCTCAAATTTTGGGTGTGCTGTTGAGGTTGTTTGGAAATGATTTTCTTCTTCTATCTCATGGTTAACATTTGTGTTGTTATTGGATTCTCTGGAATCATCAGGTTGACTTTGAGCAGGTTCAGTATCTTCTGGTTCAACAGGTTCACTACTTTCTGGAATTGATATATCTTGTTCTGGTTTAATGTGAGTTGTTCCCCCTTTCTGTGTGTTGGTTTCAGCTATAGGTTGAACATCTATTTTATCATCTTTAAGTGAATTCCATATTAGAATATCTTCAAGTAGTATGCCTCATGTTCTTCTAGTAGTTATCTGGTTGTGAACCTTTTCTTCACATGTTTCCTTGTATTCAAGAATAGTTTCATCAAAAATAATATGAGGTGTTACCTCCACAACATGAGTTTTCCTATTGTAAACTCAATAAGCTTTACTAAAATCAGAATATCCTAAGAATATTCCTGGGTCAATTTTGTTATCAAAAGTTTTCAATTAAGATTTTTCATTGTTATGAATGTAACACGTACAACCAAAAGTATGAAAATACTTAATCCTGGGTTTTCTGTTGTTCCAGATCTCATATGGAGTCTTTCCATGTCTGAGTGTGATAACTGATCTGTTTTGTGTGTAACACGTTGTTTAGATAACTTCTGCCCAAAACTTCTTTGGCAGATTGATCTCATTGAGCATGGTGCGTGCTGCTTCCTTAAGTGATCTGTTCCACCTTTCAACTACTCCATTCTGTTGAGGTGTTCTTGCGGCAGATGTCTGATGAGTTATATCCATCTGATTGCAATATGCTTAGATCTTCTGGTTTAGAAACTCCATTCCACGATCTGTTCTAATAGTCATGATGGTGGACTCCTTTTGTCATGTGATCTTGTTGAAGAAATTAGGTTGCTTCTCTAACATTTCCTTTTTCTTAAACAAAAAGATAACCCAAGTAAATCTTGAATAATCATCAATAATGACCAATGTATACTTTCTACCATTGATACATAATGACGTTACTGGGCCAAATAAGTCTACATGTAATAGTTCCAGTATTCTGGTAGATGAGTGAGTTGTTTTGCTGGTGAATGATGACTTGGTCTGCTTCCCAGCTTGACATGCTTCACATATATGATCTTTATCATATACTTGATCTGGTAGTCCTTCAACTAGCTTCTCTTTTACAATTTTGTTGATAGATTTGAAATTCAGATGGCTAACTCATTTGTGCCATAACCAGCTTGTCTCAGAGACTGTCTTGGTGACTAAGCATGTCTCGATCTGGTTTGTCCATTGCACAATATATAATATGTCCTGCAATTTCCCGGTAAGAAGAATTTCATCTTCTTCCTGATTCTTCACAAAATAGTTGTTAGCATAAAAAATAATTTGATTACGATTAGAAAAAAATTGATTAACAGAAAATAGATTATGACTAAGACCTTCAACATAAGAAACATTTGAAATAGTGGTCTTGCTAATCTTAACATTACCATACCCTCTGGTATAACCTTTTGAGTTACAATCAAAGGTTACCTGTGGACCTCTTTCTACTTAGTCTGATAGTAGGTTCTTGTCACAAGTCATATGCTTTGAACATCCACTATCAATGATCCAGATTGATCCTTTTGCTACTTTACTCCTTCTTGCATTTCTTCCATCTTAGAATTACGTATACTTAGCAACCCTTTCAATGATTGGGTGCTTGATTAGTAGCAAATGTTCACTTTGGAACCAAAATCAACTTAATGTTAGGAACACAAATATAGCAAGTGATTTGTCTCCCTGAGTCATCTGTTCTCGAGATGGCTTTGTAGACAGATGGATGGTTCCTTTCAATGTTGTTCATGTTGAACTTGTTCTTCCTGATTGTTGGCTTTCTGGTAGGAGACTTCTGGTTCTAGTTCCTATCTGTTCTGATATACTGAGCAGGTTTGCCTTCGATCTGGTAATATTTTTTGTCTCCTGCTTCCTTCATCAACATCTTCTGAGGTTTATTCTTCCCATTCTTTAGGTTGACAACTTGTTTTGATATCTGTTGTCTTTCAACTACGAACTTGGTTGAACTTGATTCTCCAGAGTAACCTAATCCAGTAGTTGATTTGGTCTTGTTCTGCATTTCACAGATCATGTTATCACGTTTACTGCTTTTGTTGATCTTGCTCATGTTTTCCCTTGTCTTCTGCAGTTTCTCTTCTACTACTTCCTTTCTGGTGATCAAGTCTTTGACCTTTGAATTGAGTGAGTAGATTTCTTCATCCTTTGTCTTGATTTGTCCTTCAAGATCATTTACTTTTGTAGAAAACTTAGTGTTGGCTTCACTGAGTACCTTCACTACTTCATTCAACTTGTCATTCTCTTTGATGACATCTTGAAATAGTTATTTCAAACTCTTGTAGCTCTTGAGCATCTCATTGATCTCATCCCAAGAGACTTCAGCCTCATCTTCATCACAAGAATCATATACAGGTTTGTTAGATGAAGTAGAAACGTGTGATTTTACCTCATTCTGATCAAGTCCATTGTCAATTCCCATGTAGCATTCATCTCAATCATCTTCTTGATCATGTGCATAGAATGTTTCATCGTTCTCTGATGAGTTGTCTGAGAAATGACTTGAGTTGCTTGAGTTTTCTTCTGCTAGCATCGCTCTGCACTGAGCTTTAAGTTTTCGATCTCTCTTTGCTCTTAACTCTTCTCTCTGACTCTTGGACAGGTCGGGACAATCTGTCTTAAAGTGACCTGTTCTGCCACTACCATAGCAAGTAGAGTCACTGGAGTTAGTAGATTTGTTAGAGTTTCATACCTTAGATTTATCATCAAATCAATCTTTGTTTCTACTCTTCTGGTACTTGTTCTTGTTGTCTTTGTAAAATCTGCGATACTTCCTCGATCTGGTCTCCATCTTGTCCATTCTCTTCGCGATCATAGCAAATTTCTTGAGCAGTTTGTCAGAAGAACTCTCTTCTGCTACAACAGGTGTTGCTGCAACTTTAGCTTTGAAAGCGATCTCCTTCTCTTTCTTGGAGTTGTTTTCACTCTTCTTGCTAGATGAGTGTTCTGGTCCATGGATTCTCTTCATGTCACATTCATGTCCAGCTAGATGATCAAATAGTCCTTCAGTTATGAGAATATTGAAATCAAATCGTAGTGGTTGCATGGCTGCATATATCTCCCAGCTTGGTGGTAGTGCTCTCATGACTTTGAGATTCTTCTCTCTCTGGGTATATTGTCCTTCTTGAAAGTAGATACCTCCAATAGAATTTCAATGAACTTGTTCTTCATTTGTTCAATGGTCTCTCCAGGCCTTATCTTGAAGTCATCGAACTTGTTGCAGGCCATCGACAATTTTTTCTCGATTATGGCTTCTGATCCAAGACTGAGTTCACGCAGTGCTTCCCACATATCTTTAGCTGTATCCAAATCTTGAATTTTGGCCAGATGAACTCCTTTGACTGTGCTGGAAATAATTCCTTTGGCAAAGTTATCCATGTTTGCTTCACGTCGTTCTTCAAATGTATACGTTCTGGGATCCTTGAGCACGTTCTCTTTGACTACTCCAGTTTCAGTGATTTGAGTCTTCTCTTCATAGATCACCAGTGAACCTTCTTCGATCACTTTCTACATCAGGCAGTGATGAGCTTTCAAGCAAGTTTTGATTCTAAAGCTCCATTCTTTGTATCCTTGGATAGAGAATTCTTCGCAAGCTCTAATAATATAAGATTCCATAATAGCAGATAGTATGCACGTGAATGAAAATAGGCTTTCCTAGATTTATTCAAGTTAACCACGCAGGTTTCAACCTTGTGAAACAGAAACAATGGTCTTTTGAACCACTTCTCTGATACCACTTATTGGTCCCGAAAGAGCAATGTTTGGTGTGTGTGTGTGGGTGGGGGGGGGGGAATACATCAAATACAAACTTTTCAGTTTACTTGACTATCTAACTAGAGAGATATTAAGATTTTTCGAAAGGATATTACTAAGGTTGACAGACCATATCGCTGATCATATTCACTACCAGATCGACTAGTGATTTGTCCAGACAGATTCCCTCTTGTGAATTACGCCAAGCAGATAGTAAGAGTGAGCTTGTTATCTAACAGAGTGTAGTGTGCGAAATATGGTGGATTAGTTTGTTGCTCTTATTAGAAAACCTTGATAAACACTTAACCAAATATATTAAGAGATTGATTAAATCAATGCAATCTTGAATGCGAGTGCTGGGTTACTGAATGAACAACTGAAAATAAGATGCGTAAAATAAAGAACACAGCTGTTTTACGTGGTTCAGGAAACCCCCTACGTCCATGGTCCATTCAAACCTAGATCGGATATCCACTACTTAGAATACTCTCTTCTTTATACTTGCTGAGAATGAGCCACAAGTTCCAGTCAAAACTAGAAAGAAACTTGTGCACGAATTTGAGTCTTGTCCCTTACAACTTGCAAATAAATCTACTACAAGGTACCTTCACATTAATCCACTAGAAAACTACTAGCTAGCGAAGATATCTTCATTCTTCTTCTCAATAAGACAAACTTGAATCGAGTTGGGTGTGATTTCGATCAAGAACGGCTTAGAACAATTTTGGAATGTGAAATCTCCTCGTTGAATGCTTCAATGGTTTGAGTAGATTTCTTGGCAGAGTTTCAGCTTTGAATTTGCATGATGATCAATCAGTCAGTGCTCCTCCATATTTTGTTCCAAGCTTTTATATGTGCAAAATTTGAAATTCTGACCGTTGAGGTTGATTGGCGTGTAATGAATGTTGATTGTCAATCAAAGATATGAATCCTTGATTTGATCCTCTTGTCTTGTAGGAAAGGTGGACTCAATCTCTCTTGATATGGAAAGCAGATGGCTGATTGATCTCTTTCCTTTCTTCGTGCTTCAGTTGATTCACCTTCCTTCTTGATCTTTTGATTGATTGACTTTCCTTCTTCGTGAGATCTGATGACGTGGTATAAGGATATGATTCTCTCTAAGTACATTTGGATGACTCTTTACATACCAGATGACTTAGATAAAATCAGATGACTATGTCAAATACCAGATGGCATATTGTATATCTGGATTTCAACCAAATCTCTATCTCAGTGATCTATATGGGTAGGTTCACTCTTCCAAGCTGGTCTGGTCAACCAGAACAGGTCCACTTTCCAGCGAGGTTGTCTGGTCAAACGTTGCTCCAAAAGTTGATGCCAATAACTAGGTGAAATTTTCTTTGACCAGATTGAGTGACCTTCACATGTGATCTGCTTGCTTTTAGGTGAGCTGGGCTGCTTCCTTGAACAGAATACTATCTAACCAGATTACTTCCTATAGGACAGAACACTTAAAAAGTATTTTAAGTCCTTTACAATTTTAAGTCATCAACTAACCTGATTGAAATAAAGTAGACTTGCTCTCTCTATCAGGTCAACTTAATATCATAGTGATCTGTTACATGTTGAGCAGGCTAGGTCTAGCAAACAGAACATAAAATAAATATAAGTGTGTTTCGAAAGAACATCATCAAAACTAAATTTTGTGAAGGGTTCCCAACATGATCTTTAAAACTTTGGATAATATAGATGTTTGCTGTTGTTGATGTATACTGCATGTGATACTTGTGTGATGCTGCTTATATTGTTGTTGTGGTTGCTATACATATACTTGTGTTGAAGGCGCAAAAAAGGGGGAGTTTGTCAGGTTTATTTTTTCTCTAAATGTTATATCTGTATGTTAACCTAACACATGTGTTTTTGTTTTCTTCACAGGAATGCTGACTAAGACTCCAGCTCAGCATGACGTGGAATTGTGGCACAGCAACCACCTCAGCAACCACGTGGAATGCTGACTCAGCAATGATAGAGCACGTGGAGAGCTGACTCAGCAATGACAGAGCAACAAATGTATGATGAAGTGGAGACCAAGTCTTAGATTGTGCAGTTGAGAAGTTCATGCAAGTGGAAATTCTGTTCCACAAATCAAGGAGTCAACAACCGCATGAAGTTGTTCCATATTTTAAGGAGCGTTGATGACTCAACAAACCGACGTGCTAGAAGAGTGGCTAAGTGGGCAGTTGCTATATTTATGGATCTAGACCCACCTTAGCCCACTAAAGTATATCTATAAATACTAGAGGATCTTCTGATAGTTCTAGACGTCTTTTTCATAGCTTTTCATTGTGTATGGATCTTAGATTCAAGAACGCACATTTAGTAGTTTAGTGATAGTGTTGTGTTATAGTGTAGACCAATATTGTAACATCCAACACTTGTTTTGATATTCGTTTTTGGCCATAAGGCTCGTGTAGGTTATAAACTTATAACCTACATAAAATATCCTTGTGTCTCATTTTTAGCTTCCGTGATTAATTATTTAGAATAGGCTGATACAATTTCAAGGATAATATATATACAAAAAATTGTTATATTAAATTTAAATTACATAATTACTAGGACTCGAAACCTTGAGCTTCTTTTATGCATCAACGTCTTTTCCTTCTTGAGTAAATTTATTTCAAACTAAGGAAATTTTTTGTATGCATAAATACATACTACGATTAAAGGATCACTATTTATCGTGTACAAATATTTTATTTGTTCATGATTATGCTTAAATAAAATATGAATTCTTAGGGTTTATTTGACTAATATGACTAGCTAGTCGTGATTTTGTTTTAAGATTTGTTGGTTAGGTAGTTTCTGGCCCACAATTGAACTCAAAGCACTGCTATATAGAATTAATTACGAGTTTTAAGTTTCAATGTGTTTCTTATAACCAATTAATTATAATCTTGAAAGTCTATTAAGAAAGGTTATTGTATCATTTGGCTTCTTACGTTTACCTTACCTGACAAAGTAATATCGATGCATGTACGCATTAATTGATTTAGATGAGATAAATTCTTCTATGCTGACAGGGAAGAAGGAGATTTTGAAGATTCTTCATTTTTGAATATATGTGAATGAAATTAAGCATATATGACTGATTATATTGAGATGCTTTAATGAATTAAAAAAGTATGGATTTTTTCATAACCATATACCTTGGTGCGTTAGAAAATGATAATTAATTTTGATAGAGAATAATATCAGCACCACTTTTATAAAGATAAAAAGAAAGTTACTACGGAAGAAAATACTCTCAAAAGGTAAATTAAGTTTTGGAATACCCAGAAACGGGGATGGATTTGAAGACCCTTGTGATCTGGATAGTATCCAGAGGGCGAGGTCTGAGTATCCTTCGCCTCTGCATAGGGTCTCCTCTGGAATCTACCTCAAATGGTCTGGTTCTAGAGGTCTGCTAAGCATGATAGTCGCGCTTATAGTACTACCCGATATATATCAATTTCGTGTCTGATATATGTCAGAGTTACAGAATTATGCGGCAATGGTCTCTAACAACCCAAGCGGAGACCATTGCTACATGGTAAGCCATGATTGGTCGAGAATCATGTACACACACCATTTACATCTAGTACTTTTGAGGTATAATACTAATTTACCCTCATATACTTAGCTATATATACTCCATCGTTTGCTTCACACACAAGAGAGAACGAACACTTTTTCTTTCACGCACTCTTCTAGAAACCAAGTAAACTGACTTGAGCGTCGGAGTGTCATCCTGGAGGACCACCGACCCTTCCTCCGATCTTGTTTTGCAGGCCTTACCCGCGACTCTAGGACCGAGATAATCACGCAATCGAGCTACAAAGCTTAATTAACCAAAGATATAAATTCCAAACTCTTGGAGTTTTCATACATTTTATATATTATTTTGTTGTAGACTAATCCCTAGTCTAACAACTGACGCCGTCTGTGGGAAATATCTTTTTCTTTAACCGAGATTAGGAGGCGAATACCCCATTTTTAAAGTCTTATGTTTTTTCTTGAAAATAGCTCGGAAATCCGGAAATATTTGTCTGTAAGAATATGGACGCTAAAACCATTAATCTTGAAAAGCATGGCGCAAAAGCCTTAAAATTATAAAATTCGGCGTTGAAGCCTTAAATCGCAAGTATACGGTGCAGAAGCCTTGTAAACGTGAAAAAACAGAGCATCGAAGTCTTAAAATTGTAAAAAGAAATTTGACGCCGAAGCCTCGAAATGTAAAGAACATGGAACAAAAGCCCGTAAATTGTAAGAATCAGGCGCTGAAGCCATTATAGAAAAGGAAATAGGCGCTAAAGCTATAAAAGAAATTCGGCGCTGAAGCCGGTAATAAAATCCAGGTACTTAAACCATGGATTAAAATTCGGCGCTGAAGCCATCACTTGAAATATGGGGCGAGGAAGCCACCAACTAGTAACTGATCGATGCTGAAGTCATTTTTTATCTCGAAAATATTAATGGCGATGAAGCCACCCATTAAAAAATCAACACATGAGTCATTTCATTTAAAAAAAAAATCATTGGACGATGAAGTCGATTAGATGAAAGCTTATAGTCATAAGCTATTTAACATTCACTCATGATGAAATCTTCTTATAACAAATTTCATTTACCTTTTCTGTTGTTGCCTAGTCTTTGGAATATCTTTTTCTTTTCCTCGAAGGTAAAGAAAAGTGGTAGGCTAAAGAAGTGGGTCTTAATGATGCAAAGACAGACCCCTTAGGACATAACGACACAAGGTCAGTGTCTGACTTTTCCAATGGAAACCTTAGCAATCCCAGACAACTCTGGAAAATAACTCTGAGAAGTCAAATTTTTTTAAGAAAGTTTTGCACTTTGAAAAATATGGAAATTAAATTGTCATTGTTGATATACATGAAATGTTTATCAGCAAAAATTGAATGCAAACAAGAATGACGAAGTTATCCTTCGTAGAGGGCGTTGATGTAGGTTCTGGCACTGCAAATCCACCTCCCGATGGAAATCAGACCACGCATGTAAAGGCTAGTGCTAACCGCCCTACCAATGTCGTGGGAAGCGCAGAAGGTAGCGCATCTCAAGAAATTCCTGAGGCATGGGAGCTAAAAATAACTACCATGGTTAGTGAAACGTTAATCTCTGCTGGGATCATACCCAGAGCTGGTGACGGGCCGAGTCCTACATCAGAGAGTCTCAGACCTCCGAAATTCCCCCTACTAGGAGAGGGAGGTAAAATAATCAAGGATAATTAAACGCTCACCAAAATCAGAAGAAGAACAATTATAAATTGTGTATGAATAGTATGAATCACATTTAATCGTATCATTCGAACGTATTATTCAATTTTATTAAACTATATACATGTAAGAATCATATGATTGTAAAATAATCATAGCATTCATACTTTCTTACTTTATATACATAATTCATACATGTCGTGAAATTAAAGATAAATAAAAGAGTATTTATGATAATTTATTTTCAAAATAATTATAATTTAAATATTTTTGTTGATAATTATTATTTATATTTTACGAAGTGATTTTCTTTTCTATAATTAACACTTAATTTTGTATCAAACGTAAATATGATAAGATTAGACAACAGAAGTATATTATTTCGTCCATGCGCATATTCATATCTAATTTTAGCGTATCGGAAATAGATTATAATTTTTAAAAATATTAGTTAGTGGGTACAAGTTACAGTAAATAGTTTTAAATGGATGCATGAAAATCCCCAGTGGTTAGGCAGCAGAGGCACGTGCTCCCTAGCCCCATCACTATAAATACGTTGTACCTTCACCTTGCTTTCTTTTCATGACTGGATACTTCTAATATATCTCCCATCATTTTCATTCCTCAATTTCTCAGCTCCACCTAGAATCAAAGCACAGATACACACACAAGCAAAGAGAGAGAGAGAGAGAAATGGCCGACGCCGACGTGGGCAAAATTCGGAGCAGCATCAGTAGCGAGACCGAAGCCACAGGACCGATTCGCAGAGTGCTCCTCATCTGCGCTGGTGCCAGCCACTCTATCGCTCTGCTCTGTAAGTTTGAGTGTAGTTATGACCACCGATTGTATACATAGTGTATGTCTATGTTTTTACAGCCGTGAATAGCTCTGAATCCGATGCATTTCGGTGGTTTTCTCATCGATCATTTGGTGTGTGCGTTATTTTAATGCCGGATTCTAGAAATTACAGTGGCGGTGCTTTTGTGAGGATATGGCGTGAAGTTTGTGAGGCAATTTTGCATGGACCAGAATGATCCACGTTATTCATCTCCTACTCTATTCGTCTCCTACTCTAGTTTACTTTCAGAACCAGTTCTTTATTAGGAGTATTATTATTATTATCAGTACTATTTTTAATTTAGAGTGACAGTCAAGTGAAACAATTGGAGTCCAAAGAAAGTATGCAATTACTTTTTGTTCTATTCTACATAGGACATGATAGAGTAGATTTCTGTTTTTTCATACCAAATGTTAAGTTTGTGTTTGACATGCGTACTATTATAATTACATAATTAGTAATGCTTTTATTCAAGTATTTTTCATAATATTTCTGTTTACATTATAATGAATGACGTGAGTTTTGGTTGAGCTTTTCGTTAGAGAGTAAAAAACCTGAACGAATATTTCAAATGAAATTACTAGAAGAAAATTTGTTTAGAACTAATGATTTTAAAAAGAGTATATAAAATATATAAGGAAATATACTCCATAAAATATTGTCGGAAGATGGAAAATGTTAATGCCGTTACGTTTAATACTCAAATCAGTATGGAAACAATATTGATTGTTAGTATCTTGATCGATTATATCTTCTTGAGGTCGTGTTTTGGACTGCAAAATGATTCTTCTATAAAGAGGATTTTAATATTATGTAGCTGGGAATATTGTTTGCTCATGGGGAAGAGGAGAAGATGGGCAGTTAGGCCATGGAGATGCTGAAGATCGGTTTTCTCCCACACAATTAAGTGCATTGGATGATCAAGATATAGTTTCTGTTACTTGTGGGGCTGACCATACAATTGCATATTCAAAATCAAAACTCCAAGTGTATAGCTGGGGATGGTACGTTCCTCTGTGGTACATATGACATTAAATTGAACTGTTGTCTCCACATATAACATAAGTAGACATTTTCACAGTGATTATCATTCATATTACTTAACCTCCGTGTTCTTCCTTGTTACCAAGGCTGCCATTTCAGCCATAGCTTACACCTGTTCATTTACAAGCCAGTTTGTGCTTGTACTACTTTTCTGCTAGATTTTTGGTAGCTTTGTAGATTTGGTAGTTGTTGATTCAATATCTTTTTCTGCATCAAGAACCCTTGTATATTCTGCAGCTTATGTTAATAGGCATGGCTTTGGTATTTCAAACATTTTGTAGGGGAGATTTTGGGAGGTTAGGGCATGGAGATTCTAGTGACTTGTTTTCTCCTCAACCAATCAAAGCTTTACAAGGCCTGTGGATAAAACAAATTGCTTGCGGAGACAGCCACTGTTTAGCAGTGACCATGGAAGGTGAAGTCCAAAGGTTAGCCAATTTATTTTTTTTAGTTTTTTTGGCATCTATCTCTTATACTATAATCAAAATTATATGCCTTTTCAGGCAGAGAAAGTCTTTGCTCCTCGTGTTCTTTTCTATAACTGGTGTCCTGAACTGTACTAATCAAATGCGAATATATCTTTGAATTCCAACTAGGCAACTAGTAAACTATTTAAAACGTATATTTCAAAATATTTTATTATACTCAGCAAATCTAGAGATTTCGTGATGTGAATATTAAAGTCAATAATGGCTTCAAGGCTTGGAGAATATGCATGCTTGTGAAAGCTAATCATATTACTCATTCAAACAGATGATTAATTTGCTCATGTTTTAGAACTTGAAAGATGCATCAAGTATAGCCAAACTCTAGGATTGTTTCTTTTTCTCTCTTTCCTTCCTCCTATCACATGTCTAAATAAAAAACTTTAGTCTTTTGCTGAGATCTCTTGATTCGTCTATATAGACTAAGTTTGATGATTCTTCCCGAGATATTTGTTTGAACTGTTACGGACTATTTATACAACATCCTTACTTTTTCAATCAATGACACTTACCAGCTTCTGCGCTCTGTAAATGATTTGATTTTTGTTTTCAATTTGTATTTAAAAATAAAGAGCCACTCTACAAGAACAAATACTCTCAGCTGCATAGTTATCTATTTAAGTGCTTGCTCATTCATAGTTGAAGCACTCGAGTCGTCACAACTATTCTCAGTACTCTTGTTTATTTTTTCTTTATTTGTTTCCCTGTGGTGCATAATATATTGTTTAGTCTACTAAATTCTTATCTTGATTATATACATTGTAATTTCATTTTCCTGAAAGTAATATAAAATTACAATCTAAGCTTACCCCTGTTCAACTGAAGTTGGGGACGCAATCAAAATGGCCAACTAGGACTTTGTACCACAGAGGATTCTCTTGTACCACAAAAGATCAAAGCTTTCGAGGTAATAACTGTTAAATTATTATCAATTTGCATGGCATGTTCCTTTCTTTCCCTCTATGAGTATTTCGTGTAACAGTCATAATCCGTGGACGTATTTATGTAATTTCTATTAGTTGCTGTAGGACATGTCTGTTTATTAATTTTTTTTAAATGTTTTTTCCTGTATTTTGTGTATGCTAACAAAATAGCATATGGAATGTACTGCTCCACAATGTGCAATTACAAGCCCATAGAAACGATATCATGAGATAAGTATATACGTAGGTAAGTAACGCCATAGAATTACTTTTTATTAATAAAAACTACAAATTTAGCATTATGAGCACTCGACATTTCATCTCGAGATGTCTATAAAACTGTTATGTTTTTGTAGGGGATATCAGTAAAAATGGTTGCTGCTGGTGCTGAACATACAGCTGCTGTAACAGAAGACGGTGAGCTTTATGGTTGGGGGTGGGGCAGATATGGTAATTTGGGTTTAGGTGACAGATATGACCGCCTGGTTCCTACAAAAGTTTCAGCTATAGAGGTAAGTTGGAATTTCTATGAACATTGCAATGTTATCTCGAATCCTCTCTTAAGAAATAATGTTTATAAATGAATGCACTGTATGCTTAAGATGCTATAATAGTCAGTGAACTTCAGAAGAATAGGAGTACCTAAGTAGGATTAGAGATTCAGCCTTCACAGCAATTTGGATTTATGTCTGTGTTCTGTATCACAAGATACTAGCCATAGTTTTCATGTTTTGTCTGGTTACAAGCATAGGAAACTGTATTATACTTACTTCTATATCTTGAGAATTGTGGCAACCTATGATTAAAATAGGTGCTCCTTTTATCAATGTAATTGAGCTATGTGTATGACAAATAATGCCTAGCTTGGCTGAACATTATATAAGCATATATATCTGGTCCCGTTCATATGAACTATGCTTTATGTTGATTGTCAGTCATCCACTTCAGTCTTGAGGAGGAAGAGGGAATTTTAGTTATACATCAATAATCCCATGAAGTCCATCATTTCATTTGAAATGAATTATTGAACTAAATCATTATTAATGAATTAGCCACACTGGGACTGCCAGAGTGAAAATATTTTATGTGTTTTAGTATTAGAATATTTTAGTATTATTATAATGTTTTTATTTTCCTTATATTATGTTGTAACCCTAGTTTCCTTATATTGAGTAACCTTAGTTTTCCCTATAAATAGATGTAGGTTCTCTTGTATACACACTCAATAATATTCTACTATTCTCTTCTCAAATATGTCGTCTACATGGTATCAGAGCGGTTACGAATCCTTCGTTACCCTAGTTACACCTTTCCACCGTTTTAGAGATACGCATACACATTATATTTTCGCCGTCAATTTCATGGCTTTCTTCTGATTAATCTGGGTATTCATCTGTCTATGCTTGGCGATTCAATTGCTTGCTTTGCGATTGGAATTTAGTCGCCATTCCCGAAAAAAAAGGCATCGGTTCTATAGCAATTTGCAGATTGGCTCGCTGAAATCGATTGGGTTTTCTCGATAGATTTTGGACAATTCCTTTTGCATTTTTTGCGGCAAGATTTGTCCTATTCACCGGGTGGAAGTTGCATTGGTCTTGTGCTTTGAATTCTCCCCAATTGGCAGTGGTAATTTCTTTGAGAGGTAGCTACGTGTCTCTCCTAATTGATTCAACTTGTGGGCCCACCATTATTGGGTATCCTACTTGCTGTCACTTGTTTGTGGCTATACATTGTAGGATTATTTATCCATTAACGGTTGTTATTCGTTGTCAATTTCTGATCTCTGCGCAGGGTTTTATTTTCTGTCCTTCTCTAATCATGTCTAATTCCAAATCTGTTGCTTTAGGAACCACCATCAAATTGAATGGTTCCAATTATCTTCTATGGTCTCGTGCATTTTTATTATTCCTAGGATCTCAGAAAAAACGTCACCATGTTCTATTTAGTGCTCCTGCTTGCACAGATCCTAAATATGATGCGTGAAGTGCTGATGATTGTTCTGTTATGACTTGGCTTCTCAATAACATGGAGGAGTCTATAACTAAGAACATCATGTTTCTGGATACTGCCAAACTCATGTGGAATTCTTTACACGAGATATATTCAAATGATAAGAATGTCTCCCGATTGTTTGAATTGTACGGGAAACTCTTCTCGCATACACAAGATGGTCAGTTTGTCAATGAATATTTTTCCACACTGGATTGCTGATGAAATCCTCTTATATCATCTTTTATCTTGTGATGCCGCGACACGAGCACGACAGTGGGAAGAATTTATGGTTGCAAAGTTCTTGTCTGGTTTAGATGCTAATCTTCGGCCAGTTCGGGATAACTTGTTGGCAAGTGATAGCATTCTCACACTATCTAATGCTCTTTCTCTTGTCCTGCGTGTAGCAACAAGCTGCCCGCTTCCTCTGATACCTCTACCATGGTTGCTCAAGGTTGAGGCCGTGATGATGGTTGTGGTGGCCGTGGTGGTTGTGGTGCAGCTGTCGATAAGGATGCCTTTTTTTGTACTCATTGTGGTCGTACAAATAACGTATTTGAGAAGTGTTGGGCAAAGTTTGGCAAACCTGAATGGGCAACTAAGAATAAAGCTTCTGCTGCGCAGGCTGATTCGTCTAATGCTGATATCGTCTGTGTTTCTCGGGTTGAGTACGAGACTCTCCTAGCTTCTTCGAGTACTCCATCTAGCACTGCTGCCTCTACCGCTGCAGGTGCGTTTGCCGTGTCTCATGGTAAGTCTTGGATGTTGGATTCTGGTGCCTCAGCCCATATTACTGTTATTTTTCACACCTAACATCATTTTCTCCCTCGTCCCAACCATTTGTTCGCATTGCCGATTGTACCTATTTCCCGTGGACGGGGACTGGTGTTGTCAAAACCACTTCTCATATCACTCTCGATAATGTTATGTTTGCTCCCAAATTTCCTGTTAGTTTATTATCCATTAGCTAACTAACAAAAACTCACAATTGTTCTGTTACCTTTTATCCTTCCTATTGTGTCTTTCGGGACCCGCAGACGAAGATGACGATTGGTAGAGGACATGGGCGTGGCGGTCTATATTATTTGGATTTTGTTTCCCTTGTGTCTTCTCGTGCTTTATCCGCAGCTGTGTCTCCATATCAGTGGCATTGTCGTCCTAGTCATCCGTTTTCTGCTAGTCTTAAAAGTTTAGTTCTTATTTCTTTTGTTGATTTTAATTGCGAGTCTTGTGAGTTGGCAAGCACCATCGCACATCTTTTCCTTCTCGAGTCGATAGTCGTAGTTCTTCTGCTTTTGATTTAGTTCATTGTGATATTTGGGGTTCTAGTAGGATTTAGTCTAGAGGGGGTTTCAAGTATTTTATAATACTTGTTGATGATTAGTCTCGTATGACTTGGTTGTATTTGCTTAACCAAAGAAGTGAAGTCCCTGTTGTACTCAAATCCTTTTATCATGAAATAAAAACTCAATATTATGTTGATTTACGTATACTTCGCACTGATAATGCCCTCGAGTTTACACAACAGTCTCTGTCATTATTTTGTGAATCTCATGGTATAATTCATCAGACTTCTTGTTCTCACATTTCTGATTAAAATGAGGTTGTTGAGCGCAAGCATTGCCATATTTTAGATGTTGCTCGTACTCTTATGTCTCACATGCATGTTCCTAAGTATGTGTGGTTTGATGATGTTCTTACTGCATGCTACATTATTAATAGGATGCCGTCTAGTGTGTTGCATGAGGATATTCATTTTTTGTGTCTTCTACCTAATAAACCTCTCTATACTATTCCTCCTTGCATATTTGGGTGTGTTTGTTTTGTTCATGATCTTTCTCCTTGATTGGACAAATTATCTCCTCGTGCTATAAAATGGGTCTTAATTGGTTATTTTAGAACCAAAAAGGGATACCTGTGTTTAGACCCTCTTACGAAACGTCATTATATTTGTCTTGATGTTACTTTCTTTGAGTCTCAACCTCACTTCTCTCCCACTCAAGCTCTACCTACCAATGTAACAGTTTTTACTCCTTTACCTATCCCGATGTCAATATCCCCTACTCTTCTTACACTACCATTGCTGGTATATAACCGACATCATTGGGCACCCACAAACCCAATACAGTCACCAACACTACTCCTGAAATTGTCCATGACATAGCACCAGACACAGTCTCATGTCCACTACCGGAGTCTTCGTCGCCTTCAATTACTAAAAGCCCACTTGAAAATGATGAATTACCAGTAGTACTTCACAAAGGTAAACGTACTTGTACCATTAAGCACCATATCTCTAATCATATATCATTTGCTCGATTGAGTTCCTCTTTTCGTGCATTTGCTCTTTCTCTTGAGTCTACAGTTATTCCAACTTCTTATCATGAGGCACTCAAATACACTCGTTGGTGGGCTGCTATGGATGAGGAGATGAATGCTCTTCTAAGTCATGGTACATGGGATCTAGTGTCAACACCTTCTGCTGATGTGTGTAGCTTGTCAATGGGTGTTCACTATAAAGTTTCTTGTTGATGGAACTACAAAGCTCGTCTTGTGGCTAAAGCATACACTCAAACTTATGGTGTTGACTACTTTGAGATATTCTCGCCCACTGGTCGTATGAATTCTATTCGGATTTTGTTCTCATTGGCTGTTAATCTTTCTTAGTCTATTTATCAGCTTGATGTGAAGAATGTCTTTCTCTATGGTGATCTGACTTCTCCTATCTTTATGGAGCAACCTCCAGGGTATGTTGCTCAGGGGGAGGACGCTACTAAGGTGTGCTGCTTAGCTTAAAGAAGGGAATCTATGATCTTAAACAAAGTCTAAAAGCTTGGTTTGATAAATTTAGTAGTGTTCTCGAAAATATTGGGCTTAAACAGTGCAAGTTAGATCACTCTGTTTTTGTGCGACGTCGAGCATCTGGAATTGTTATTGTCATTGTATATATTGATGATATACTTGTATCTGACAGTGATGTGCAAGGAATTGATGAGACTAAGAGATATATTCAACAATATTTTGTCATTAAGGATATGAGAAGCCCGAAGTATTTTTTGGGAATTGAAATTGCTCAAAGCAAGTCTGAAGTTTCTCTATCTCAGCAGAAGTATGCTACATATTTGCTTAAAGAAATTGGATTGCTTGGAACGAAACCACACTCCTATGGATGTTGATCCGAGTGTTTAGGATGATAGTGGAGATTACTTAGACAACAAAGCTAAGTATAGACGACTTGTGGGGAAACTAATTTATTTGACTGTAACACGGCCTGATATTTCCTTTGTTGTTGGTTTAGTGAGTCGTTTCTTGGATAAGCCAATATATTAAGAAATCTCCAGGAAAAAAGATTGTTGTTTAAGAAGAATGGTCATCTAAAGATTGATGATACTCTGATGCTGATTATGCAGGCTCAAATACTGATAGGAAGTCTACTTCTAGATACTGCACGTATTTGGGAGGAAATTTTGTAACTTGGAAAAGCAAGAAACAACATACAATTGCTAGATCTTCTGCCGAGGCTGAGTACAGGGCTATGGCTCACACCGCTAGTGAACTGATGGGAGTAAAAAATATGCTAGAAGAGTTGGGGTTCATTTACAATGAACCTTTAACTATGCACTGTGATAATCAAACAGTTATCTACATTGCTAATAATCCGGTATTTCATGAGAGAACTAAACATATTGAGGTTGACTGCCACTTCATTCGCGAGTGTGTATTGAATCAGACTATTGCTACTCCTTTTACTTCCTCTACCAACCAAATTGCCGATATCTTCACTAAACTGTTGGGGTTTCTCGGAACTTTGTGCCAAGCTGGAAATGATCGATATATGCTCCAGCTTGAGAGAGTGTTATAGTATTAGAATATTTTAGTATTATTATAATGTTTTTATTTTCCTTATATTTTGTAACCCTAGTTTCCTTATATTGAGTAACCCTAGTTTTCCCTATAAATAGATGTAGGTTCTCTTGTATACACACTCAATAATATTCTACTATTCTCTTCTCAAATATGTATCTGTATTTTACTATTCTACATTATGCATTTAGTTTCATTAACATTTCTATTTGATTTTTGTACCCTTGAACTCTTGATAATCCTTGTGGCAGGGAGAAAAAATGGTTCTGGTAGCTTGTGGATGGCGACATACAATATCTATTTCCTCTACGGGAAGTTTGTTCACATATGGATGGAGCAAATATGGGCAGCTAGGACACGGGGACTTTCAGGACCACCTGATTCCTCATAAGCTAGAAGCTTTGCATGATAATCATATATCCCAAGTAATTGTTGCTTCTCATGCAAAGAGCTCTATGTTTCATTGATTCAGGAAGAAAGTCTGAAGATCTTTTTCAATTTCCCGGCACTAAAAACTGAACTATTTTTGTAGTCTCTGCAATTGAATTTTCATACTATAATACAATGTATTCTATAGATCCTTTATATCAATTAAAAGAATGTTATTGCAAATTTCTCAGATTTCAGGTGGTTGGAGACATACAATGGCAGTGACAACTGAGGGTAAACTGTATGGATGGGGCTGGAATAAGGTCCGTTGCATAGTTCCTTCTCGATGTTTCCAATTTATAATTTATCGCAATCATCAAGTGCGACTCATCGATGACGAGTCTGCTTCTTATTTTACCTGACACTTGGACCATATCTAGGGAGTTATTATATCGTTAGAAGTAAATTATTTTGTTATATGTTATGCCTCGTATGGTTAGTAGAACTGATATATATGTCGATTTTGTTTTTATAAAGTTTGGGCAAGTTGGTGTTGGCGACAATATAGATCATTGCTCTCCTGTGCAAGTGAAATTTCCACTTGATCAGGTGCATTCTTGATTTCAGTAGGTGTACTAACTTTTATTCCAACAAAACTATCTAATTTTGAGATGTTCTTGCAATGGTTACAACTGATTCTCCTTTTCCTTTTGATTTGATCTTCGACTTGGATTTCACATAGCAGAAAGTAGTAAATATTTCATGTGGATGGAGGCATACGGTTGCTGTGACAGAGAGACAAAATGTATTCTCATGGGGAAGGGGTACCAACGGTCAGCTCGGGCATGGCAACACTGTTGACAGGTAATACTTTATTAGGGTTACCCATTCCTTTAAGCACTCCTCTGTAGATGACTATTAAGAACTCTAAATCCTTTACTACATTATAAGTGCACCCATTCTATCATTACATCTATGATGTATTCAATTTGAAAAATGTTTGTGTATAGACTGTTCATAAATCATAATCTGATATGTGTGATATATTTTCTCGAATGATGTTTTAGAAATGTTCCGAAGATCATAGAGGCATTAAGTACAGATGGATCCAGTGGACAACATATAGAGGCCTCAAATGTTGACATTTCATCAGGTTCTACATCGTATCTCTCTGTCCTTCCATTGTTTCCTTATTATTACAAGAACGCTTTCCTCACTCACACGATTATGGCTTTTCACCAGAAAAAAGTTGGGTCTCTCCGCCTCAGAGATATGCAGTCGTTCCAAATGAGAGCGTAAGTGACTTAAATTCTGCATGAGTCCTACTTCTAAAATCATAGCAAATATCTATATCATTACTTTCTATCAGTGGTCAGCGACTTCTGCTAAATTGAAAACAAATAAATACAAAATAGAATCAATGTCTACTTTCATGCAGGCTCACGAACAGTCGCTTTCTACGCTCGGCAGCAACAGAAATGATGTTAGCGTACCCGAAAGCGACGTAAAAAGAATGAGGATTTGAAATATGATGGAACTGGAATGAGAAACTATGCGTGTGCTCAACTTATGCAATATATGAATTCATGCCTTAATTGTGTATCAGTTAATCGAGATTTAAATCATAGTTGGATTATGATTTAGATTTCTCTAGTAAGTAAGAAGCAAGAATTTGTAGTGTTGTTTCAGTTTAGACCTCAACTTCTATCTTCTTTTTTTTTTTTTAATACAGTTTTCTATCTCAATATATTATCTTATCTGGACACAAAATGGATTTTGTGAGCTCGTAAGAAACTAGAATGAAAGTTTTGTTAAGTAAATTAACTTGATACAACAAATGTAAAAATTGTGAAAAACAAGATATACATTAATCAATCAACAATATTGATTTTGTGAGCTCGGTAGGTATATAGAATATACATTTGAGAGAATAAGTGTTTAAAAAAAAAAAAAAAAAAAAAAAACTCGTAGTTTTGATGGTTTACCGAATATTGATAATTAAGTGTGTCAGTAAACTGTTGTATTTTACAATTTAGTTTCAAAATTTTTAAAAGTGGTGAAGATTAAGAGTAAGATTATCATAGAACCAACATTAATGTAGCAACAAAGAATGGTTCACCAAGGGTTAGTCCAGCATATGAAGTAGTCAAACATTTTAAAATTTTCAACACAATCCTTGTAATGCCCCGGCCTTTTTAATTACGAATTTATTTATCAGACGTTCCGAATTTATGTACTTATATTCAAATTTCGAAACCAAGGTTTCAATTTAATGAGAATAACCTGATATTATCGCAACTCGTGCAACGTAGCACTCGGGTCTTTAAACATAAGCTGGTGTCGTTAATAATAAATTAATAGCGAAACATTATGTATGTGATTAATGACCTTATATAGATATAAGACCATGACATATATGGATTAATTATTTTAAGAATAGGTGAATACTATTTCATAGTAAAGCATTTATAGTAATTTATGATTATTGAAATCATTATTAGTGATTAATGATTTTAATGTAATAAATACTATTTAAGAAAGCAATCAATAATAGTGATTAATGATTTGAAACCTTATAAACTTATAAAGTTCATATTCTACACAATTCACTTCGTATATCAAAGCCCCATGTGTATTCAAACCTTCTATTCCACACAATTACATATCAAAGCCCCATGTGTATTCAAACCTTCTATTCCACACAATTACATCGTATCTGACTTCAAAAGGCTCAAATTGAATATAAATCAGGTATTTGCCTTCTATATACCATTAAAAACATGTTTATGAATGAACCTCTAGTAAATGTAACGTGGACCGCCCGACGTATGTGCCACGCACTCACCAGCGGTCCATGGTACATATACCAGAGGTCCATGCTTTAAGTTGTTCTAGATGATATTTGTTATGATTTTACCATTTGATAATATATTTTTAGGTAATTTTATGTAATATTCCGCTATTCTACTAGTAGTATTTATGTATTGAAAATCGGGATAAGAAAATTTCATTATAAAATATGAAATATCGATTAGCTAATAGATGTTAGTGACTCTTGTTCATGTAACTTATAATTAAAAAGCAATTATAGAGATCGTGTGAGTTATCTTGGAATAATATAATTATTCAAAAAGACGATGCAAGTATATTCTCGAGATGCATACTCAGTAATTAGATATAAATTATAACTTATAAGATAACCAATTGATAAGTTAATTAGAATTATTAGATGGAAGTTAGTATTTGAAGAATTAACTATATAGCCAATTAGAAAATAATTATATACTTTTTAGAAGTTTGTATATAATTAACTAGTAATATCTTAAATACTAAAATGCTATGTTATGAAGAATTTTGTATTATCTAGTCTCGATTAAGCAAGATATATTGAAGATAATTATTTATTCACATAAAATAAGTAAATAAATAATAAAATAACAAAACTTATATATGTACATATATATATATATATAGTCGATTAAAAGATGTGATGGAAATCTGCATTACAGATTTCATACAGAAAGTAGATATCAAATTTGAAGAAAAGATCTTATAAAATATATTAGAATATTATTATTATATTACAAGTATGACCAAAGTATTAAAATAGTAAACCTACTGTACATATCTTGGACTGCAGATTTAGAAAGGAGAAGATCAAATCAGATTCTGTAATACCATGTCCTATTACAATAGTAGAAATAAATAAATGAGAGAGTAGCATGGCTCCAAGTCAAGGAAGACAGCTGCATACACTCTTTCCTGCACATAAATAGAAACCTTACCCAAAAGTTACAGAGCAACAACAGTAATATTACAGCAACACTTCTAAGCAAATCAAATAAAATATATACTAACAAAGGAAATGACAGAATAGTATAAAGCTGCAAACATAGTAGAAGAGAGATAAGAGGTTGCTTGTGACAGCAGCTCAAGTAGGAGAAACAGAACCATTGCTGACAGTTTTAACTTTTCCTCAATACATTAAGAGCAGCCTACATTCTCGAACAAAGAGAAAGGCAGGGGAGAGAGAGAGAGAGCATTCTAGGGGTTGACATTGGCACTCTATCACCTCTGTAACCTGTCAGATAAGGAAGATTAGGAATTAGCATCACACTACATCTCCAAGAAAGAAACTTAACACAAAAACCTGTCAGTTTCCTATAAATACCCATCCTTCAAACCTTCGATCAGTTTACAGTTCACAAACCAACACTTAACATTTAGAACGCTTAGAAGAGGAGAAAGAGTTTAGAGGAAGCTCTGCCCAAACTCAAACCAACCTAAGATCAGCCCTAAGAATTGCACTTAGAGGGAAACTGATGAGAGAAGTTCTGTCCAAACCGAATCAACACAAGCAGTCCACTAAGGTAAACAAACAACTGAAAATACTAAGCTTTAGAAGTATATATGCACAACTGTTAGAACTTATTTACAGGTAGAGATTTATGTTTATCTCTGAACTGAAACTCAACCTTCAAGATTAGACAATTATTGCTTAAAACTCAACTAAAGACAAAGCATGCCAAATACTTCTAGCTAACTTAGAAGACTTCAGAACTTAGGGCTTCTCTTGTTTCAGATTTCAGAACATATATCTAGGGTCATACTCACTCTCATAACGTAAACGAATTTTAAGCATACTTCAGAACAGAAACGTGAACTTAAACTGAATATTCAGTTCCTTTGTTTCTTTTAGCTAAACTTAGAGAACAAGGCATAAGATGTTAAGAACATTTACATATTCTTGTATTTTCAGAATATCAGAGCATAGATCCAGAACAATTACTACACCATTTATATTTATACATAGATTCAGAATAGATTCAGAACATGTCCAGAATATATTCAGAACATATCAGAACATAGATCCAGAACATATTCTTATATTTATACAAAGATTCAGAATAGAGATATATATAGATATATATATATATATATTATCAATCCAGAAAATAATTCCAACACCATTTACAGGCTTTAGAACATAGAGCTATGTTTAAGTATTCAGATTCAGAACATAGACAGAATTTAAAAAACAAGTTGGCATTCCAGAAGATAACTTTAAAAGAACAGTGAGCTTTAAGTATAAGTTTGGATCAATGTAGAAACCAACTCACATAGACCCAAGAGTAGTGACTTGCAACTATTTTATGAAACTTCAGTAATGAAAATATGTAAATCAGTAGTTAAAAACACATAACAACATTAGAGTAATATTTGCAATTCAGACCATAATCCATCAAGAAGGAAACAAGAAGCATTACACTAATAACTCTATTAGTCAAAATACCAACTGAACATGAACTTAAGAGGAGATTCATCAGGATAACCACATAGTATACATTCACCAGAGCATAACTAAAACTTCAAACAAATCAGAGATTTCTTCCTAAACAAATTCTAGAATAAATAACCCAGCCACAAAGAGATAAGAACATGCATATTACACAATCTGATAATAATAAAAAAAAAAGATTTAAAGCTTACCTGTGAGGAGCCGATAGCAGCAGGCTGGCGGGGGAGCTCAGGCGAGTTCCTCTTCGAATGACCATTCCACCTAGAACAAGAAAAGAACCCTTAACTTATTATTCAGATTTTCACATCATGAAGCTTAAAACTTTGACTCCCACCCTACCCAAACAAAATCGAAAAAAAGAATACAAAGGATATTCCAGATTTTGAATCTATTTTTGAACTAAACTTTGCCAGTTTCTAAACCACAATTTAAAAGGAAATTAGAACATGAAGAGATAGAAATGAAATAAGGAAAATTTGGGGTTTACAAAACTAGAAAGAAATTTGAAAGGTTGGGAAGTACCTGGAGGTTGCTGGAACTGCTTCTCGGTGATAATTTTCGCCGATTCAGGCGGAGAAATCCGTCGGGCAGAGGGAGAGAGAGGAAGAATCAAAGAGAGGGAGTTAGGAAGATTGTAAAATTTTAGAAAAACAATTAGAACTTAACATGCAGATTCCAAATCGAGTAAAAGAAGAGAAAGATGATTTACCTGTGAGCACGCGACGACGACTGGCGGGATGTGCTCCAATGAGTTTCCTCCAGAAGCAGCGAGAGACGACGATAGAATCCGAGAGGCGAGAGGTATGGGAATCAAAAACCGAGGCAGAGAGAACAGAGCATCGAGAGAACAGAAGAGAGGGCAGCCATCGAGAGTGGAGAAGGGAGAAAAGGAACGAGAGATAGAAGCAGGAGAGAACAGAGACAGTCGAGAGAGGCGAGGGAGAGAACTGTGAGTGTGTTGTGTCTAGGGTTAGGATAGTTTAGGGTTAAATCTAAGGGGCTGGGTCGAGTCTATCTTGCGGGCCGGATTCAATTAATAGTGGGCCGAAAATTTAACCCTTAAGGGCCCAAATAAATTAGTTAGCATTGGGCCAAATTTTATTAAGTTAATGATGGGCTAATTTAATTAGTAATTGGGCTCACTTAATTAACTTAAATGAGATAGCTAGCATTTTGATAGATCAAGACTTAATTAAGTGGGCTAAGTCTAAGAATGAAATCTTGAAGTTAAATTAGAAATTAACTATTAAATTAGAAGTTAATTGATCGATTAGAATTTAATCATAAGAAATGATTAAATTATAAATCACACTTAGAGTATGATAATTAAGATTTAATTAGCCTAATTAAAAAATTTCTAGCTCGATTCAAAGATCAAGAATAAACTCTCAAATTAGCCAAGGATAATAATTCCTCGCACTTGGAATTAATTGATGGATTATGTACTAGATAATGCTAAAGTCCAATACAAGAGTAAAGTAAGAATTTTTAGATTAGTTGAGTTAAATAAATTAGGATTTAAATAAATTATAGCTTGGCTTGAAATCCTAAGAGAACATTTTTTTTGAGAAAAGATTAAAGCACTCGAATATCAGTCGAGTTAAGAATTGAGAACAACTCTTGTAATAATAAGGATGTCATTTCAAAGTAGAAAATAATATATATACTCAGATGAGTATCTCACCTCGTAAACTCGATTAAGGTTACGCTGGGAGGAAGTACTAAGCCAGAAGGTCGAATTTAATTAGAAGAGGAAGCGAGCCAGGTAGGCTTTCTTATACAACTAAAATTATGTGTGTTGTATTAGTTTATATTTCATTTCAAAAAGCATTTGAACTGAAAATATGTTACAAGTATTGTCTGCCATAAAAACGTTTATGATTTTCGTATGATACCTATCTGCTCAGTTAAGTTAAAAGAATCGAATTCGGGTTCCAGTGGGTTAGCGTCTCCACTTGAACTAGTGTACACAAAGTAACCGTGAGTCATCGAGCGGGTTGGCCGGTCAAGGTGTTCGTGGAAGGTGGCCACCTTCCCGACACAAAGAAGAAGAAGTTACAGATATGGTAGATTACTAAAGAACTTAGACAGCGCTGTCAAACTTTTAGATCCCACAAAAGGATTTTAGTGAACATAGGTTCTTTAGAGACAAAATCTCTATGTTTCACTTATAATGGCATGACAATTATATATGTATGAGTGTGATTTTGGCATGTGTCTACTGAGTACAATTTGTACTCAGCCCTGCATATATTTATAAATGTGCAGGTTGAGCGATGATGAAGGAGGAGTGCTACGTTCGGGCTTTTTGTCGACATCTTATTAGTTGACTCTTGGGGGTTCTACGTGTCTTCACACATGTAGAGCTTTTAGCGATCCAAGAAATTTTTCGCTGCTAGTTCGAGATCATTATGTATTACACTTAAGATTTCAGTTCCTTCATATTACGTTGTTATGTATCGAGCCTTAAACTCAAGTCCGTTTATGTTAATCATGTACGATGAGTTATTCGACTCATTATGAGATTGTTGTTCAAGTTTCATCCTTGCTTCCTCACCCTATTTCAATCCCGACTTCTTTAATCCTTTCCCAAGTCACGGTTTCCCCGACTTTACTACCCTTAGTGAAGTGCGGGCGTGACATTTTAAGATACCTATGACATGTTTATTGTTTGTATGCTTGCATTAATTGCATGTTTACTTAATTTATCATGAATTTTTTGTTTTTGCATTAAAATATACATCTTTTCAACATATAGCGATGGACCTCTGGAAGAAGTGGCATGGACCGCCCACATGTATAGCCGAGCGGTCCATGCAGCTTCTTCCAGAGGTCCATGCATTTTCATGCTTATATGACATATGTGATTGCATATCTATAGTTAATACGTGAAAAAAATATCTTATATAGTAATTATAGCTTATTGCCGAATGGATTTATGCCTAATTTGTAATTTTACTTTGTACATGATGGATTGTCAAATTGTAAACGTCAAATTTGAAGGTTATTGGGTTGATTGTACTTATGTGAATGGACGAGAGCAGATTGCACCGCTTCCGAGAAATGGAATTTCGTTATACAATCTTAGATTTTGTATTAACAACATGTTGATGTCTTCGGGGACAGAGTACGAAATGTTTTACTTGTCGGCATCTCGAATTGGGAAAATGATGAAATATCGTTTGACAAGTGATGCAGAATTGGTTGCTTTATGCATGAGCGTCACAAGTCCCAAGGTATATGTTAGTTATATCAACCAATCTTCGTTCGATATGGGTGGACCATTGCAAAGCTCAAACATGAATGATGAACTAGAAAATATTAGAAGGTTTGCAGCATCGTCAGATTGGTTTGATGAATTTTACCCTGCAGACATGAACTTCGGTTCGACAAGCAGAGCCAATGAAATTCCAGACTTGAATGAGGCATATGGATATGGATAGGGACAGGGTCAGGGTGAAGATCAGTATCAGGGTGATTATCAGTATTAGGGTGAAGAGTAGTATCAGGGACCGGGACAGGAAGAGGCACAGGAACAAGGACAAGGACAAGAAAATGCTGATTTTTATGTTGATAAAGAGGATGATGACGACGATGATTATGTTCCATCATCTGAGAGCTCCGAATCTGAGGAAGAAGCTGATTTGACCTTTAACAGATCTGTTTTTGCTGAATTTGCTGCATCGATCCACGAGGAAGGTGGTATGCGGCATTTACTATAACTTATGTATCCTAATGCGGGTGATAATGATGACATACGAGTCCCAGAAGCATACTTAACCAATTGATTAATTCCAATGGTACTTCCTGATGCTACAGCTTCAGTTGTGTTTTGTGAAGAAAATCCGTTACTAGAAGAGTTGGCTGAAGGATCCATTTTTGATGATAAAGAACAACTTATCCTTATAGTGGTTTGTGGAATTTTGAACATAAAGCAGAATATCGAGTGACTAGATCAGACACAACCTGATTGTATTGGAAATGCAAGTTAAGCAACGATTGCTTATTCAAGCTGCATGCTTGTTCTCATGGAGGGTCGTGGCTTGTAATGAAGTTCTGTGGCGAGCACACGTGCGAGGATGGTATCACAAACATTGGACCGAGGAATGTCCACTCAAAGATAATCGGTGCGTATTTTGCAAAAAAAATGCGAAACACAAATGAAATCATAAAGCTCAAAGTTATTCAGAACGAGTTGATGACTATGTTTGGTATGCAAATGTCCTACGATGTGGCGCTAAGAGGTAGAAACCATGCTGTTGAGATGATATATGGTAAATATCATGAATCATACCAACTACTACCTGATTATTTACATATGTTAGAGGTGACAAATCCGGGCACGATCGCAGATATCGACATTGGTGCAGACAACAGGTTTCGTCATGTGTTTGTGGCTCTTGGTGCTTGTAGATCAGCATTTGGTTTGTGCATGAGGCCGTTAATAGTAGTCGACGGCACTCACTTGAGAGGAAAGAATAATGATATTATATTTGTTGCAGTTACAACAAATGAGTAGGTGTATCCATTGGCGTATGGAATTGGCCCAATTGAGAATCATGAGTCTTAGGTATGGTTCATGACACGACTAAGAAAAGCATATGGGAGCACGGCTCAAACATTGATTGTATTTGATCAACATGTGTCAATTGAGCATGCAGTGAGTGTTGTATTTCCGGAAGCAACTCATGCCCTTTGTTACTACCTTCTTAGTAAAATTTTAAAAAGATTTGGTAAAACTACTCTGGGGTTGTTTCAGAAAGTTGCTTACACATACAAGCAGGCCAAATTTCAGAAAAGAATGAACATGATTCAAGTTGACAAGGTGCAGGCCTATGATCACTTAATGAACATTGGACCTACTAAGTGGGTTCGGTCGATGTGTCTTGTTCGAAGGTACAACTGAGAGCTTTAATCGTACACTTTTATGGGCTCGTCTACCTATTTGTGCATGCATGGAGACAGTAAGACTGATTTGTGAAAATTGGTTTAGCAAATGACTTATAGCTGCCAACAGGTAAAGACATCCACTTCCAGTAGAGGTAAGACGTAAAATGATGGTCCAAATCGAGAGATCTCATACATACAGATCTCTTCCAGTAGGAGATGATCGATACCGAATTGAAACCAACAATTGATCATTGTTGGTAGACCTTGGAGAGTGGACATGTGAATGCATGGAATTTCAGTACGACGAGATCCCGTGTTCTCATGCTATTGCGGCAATTACGTACGTACTTCTTCATTATGTCTTTGAGAATTAATTTAGATTATGTCATTGAAAATTTATTATAATATTATTATATGTGCAGGAAATTTGGAATAACTGCAATTGATTTTGTAGCACATTACTACAAATCATCATCGGTTGTAGATGCGTATAAATGTGTTATATCTCAAATTCTTCCGAAACAAAATTGGAATTTGCCAAACAATATTTCAACTATTGAGGTTTTACCAAACAAAGCAATAAGAATGCCGAGTAGACCGAGGATGAGTAGACGTAGATCAGGAGGGGAAACATCTGGGAGACGTAGGAGAGGAAGTCGACAATGTCCTCATTGCAATATGATAGGACATACGGGTCCGAATTGTCCCCAATCACGTGATGATTAGTAGTAAAAGACTTATTTGATGTTATGTAAACTTATTTGTTGTGAAGACTCATTTGATGTTATGAAGACTTATTTGTTGTTTGGGTATTTATGAAAACTTATTTCATGTTATGTTGAATATAGTTATAATAAGAATATATTTATATTTTATATTTGAAGAAATATTCTAATAAGAATATATATTTATATTGAATATTTGAAGAAATATTCAATATATTCTAATAAGAATATATTTATATTTTATATTTGAAGAAATATTCTAATAAGAATATATATTTATATTGAATATTTGAAGAAATATTCAATATATTCTAATAAGAATATGAATTAATCGAAAAGATGTAATAGCTTAGTTGGTCTTCTATGTTCCTTTAAATTCTCTTATGAAACTTGTTGTTGGTTCGAATTCCACTCTTCACAATTTAATGTAATTTTGAGTTTGCTATGCATTTACTTTATGTTTATTAACATTTATTTGTATTAATTAAATTGAAAAGAAGTGATAACCGAATTGGTTTGATACCCCTATAGATTCTCCAAATGCAATGGTGTGTGTTCAAATCCCATTGACTATTTTTTTTGTTGTTCAATTTTATTGGAATTTATTTTTGTAAAAATCGTAGTAAATTGAAAACACAACGAAATCGAATGATTGAAATTGCATATTACTCCTAACTCGAAGTCATATTTAATTATATTAAGAATAGCGAAAAACGAAGTCATCGAATATCAAACATATGGTTTAGAAATAATAATCAACTACAAAGAGAGAAAATTCTCTGAGCAACATCTACGATACGTCTTCACATTTTTGCTTCCCCATATAATAGATGGACTCCCACTAATATGCCGTTCAATGGTCATGCATAGAAATGACCACAACTATGACTGTCATTTTGCTTGAATTGCTCTAATTCCGGAGGAACCTTCAACTTAAATCTTTCACCTGTATTAGACACACATATCTCTTGATGCTGATAATAGAATGACTGTGCCAACACATTGGCAGAAGATAGTAAATAGGTTCTAATGCCCCGTGTCTCATTTTTTTCGTTGCTTCGTCCAATTTAAACCACAATGGATCAAACAGACTCATGATCTGATTATACATATCACAAATAATGACCACATAATGCTCCACTGTCCCGTTTAGATTCTTCCAAAAATTTCATCTTAGACAACGGGAATATGCTGAAGGGATGTCCCGTTGCCTACCAGCAAAAGCTTTGAATCTCGGGATGACCTCTAACCCCCACACCATCAGTGCCCAAGCCAGGCTATAGAAATGATATTTTGGATTGTTGGGAATTTTCCTATTATAATTCCTAAGAATTTTATAAGAGTATGTACCCAAGGAAAATTATAGAAGGTGTCTAGGTCCTCCACTAAAGACTAGAGCCACGGGAATATAGGTTTTTGTGAATCATGGTCAAATACGAAGACGTAGGCCATGAGGACAAGAACGGTGCGAAAATGGATCTCTCCATCAAGATCATCTATGTTGTTACGTGAACTAGAAAAATGGGCTAGGAGATCAGCACCGGTCATGTGAATGCCATTGCAGGCGGACATAAAAAAAGACGACCCAATCGGATCGTGCGGGTAAGTACTATCAAAATTTGAAGGTCCAAATCTCAACCCAGTGATCAATGCATGATCAACCAAAGTGTACTCGACATCACCTCCGAATATGTGGAACCAAATCTCCCACCACTAGTGTGGATTGCCCTACACATTATACTGTGCAAAGGTGGACATGATAGGTTACCCGCACCCCAACTAAAGAAATGACCAAATGGCCCACGTTGGAATCTTTGAACAAGCTCGTTCCCACCTAATTGCAAGAGTCTAACCTAATTTCTTCTGCGATACCTATCTTATAGTATGCATTGGGTTTACATTTCCGATTAATAGAGTTAGGTCTGCGATACCAAGGTTGGGCCGACTCCTTCAACATTCAGTCAATACAAATAATTTCAATCAGTTCATATAACATCAAATTAAATTAAAATTAGATCATATACATCAAAATTCTAATAATTTAATTAAAACAATCATAATTCTCACAATTAATTACGTAAATCACAAAATCACACGCATATTGTACATAATTTTCACATAAATGCAACAACAATAATTATATCAGATCAATAGACGATGGACCGTTGGTAATACCTGGATGGACCGCTGAGCTTGTTCTTCAAGCCCCAACGGTCCATGTTTGCGTGTACCCTACATATTTTTCTAAAGCCAAATATCATATATTCAAGTCTTAAACATGCATAATTCGAATAATACAATTCAATAAATCATAATATAAACTTAAATTACCAAACATCAACATACATGCACGTAAAATTAGGTTCTATGTCACCAAAAATGTAAGAAAAATACATATATCCAGATATAATATGGACCGCTGGTAAGTTCTTTTGATTTAAGGATGGACCGCTGGGCATAGGGTCGAGCGGTCCATCCTTAAAATTGCGGTCCACTTTGATTCATGTTCAGGGAGTGATTTTGAACCTGAAATTGATGGGCCGAGCCTCAAAATTGTTGGGTCGAAAATTTCAACCTATTGGGCCAAGACTTAATCTAAGTATGGGATAGATCTAGGAATATCATATGGGCTAATTTAATTAACCTAAATGGGCCGAAAGGTGACTTAAATCTGGGCCTATAAATAAATTGGATTTGGTTTGAGTAAATACACATGTAATGGGATAGTATTTATTTAATTGATCCTATTTGGATTAAAGTGTATGAGGATTATGCCCAAGAATATGATTTCAAATTTTTAATTTAGAAAATTCAATTGATTAGTTAGAATTTAATCATAATAAATGATTAAATTATAAATTATACTTAGAGTATGATAATTAAGGTTGACCTAACCTATAAAAAATTATTTATTTTGATATTTAGGATCAAAATATTAAACTAGAGTTTCCTTTATTTATTATACCCAATAATTAATTAATTGGGTGTAATAAATCTACAAATCATAGCTTGATTGAGAAATTAACGACACCTCTAGAACAAAATTTTGATACTCGAATGATAGTCGAGTTAAAAGACTTAAGAATAATTCTCGAAATAATAAAGGAGAATATTTCCTTACACTTAGAAGTATTACATATACTTGATAAATGTATCTCACTCGAAATTTATCTAAAGGTTTCGACAAAAGGTCGGATCCGCGCTTAGAGAACGAGACCATCGTCAGTCACTATTCAAGTAGGCTTTTCTTACTCTATAAAAATATGTGTGCATGCCTTCAGAATGAAATGAGATATTTTCAAAGTACTGTCTTGACATAAATGTTTTGATTTATGTATGATGTCTATTTGTTTATTATAATCGAATTCGGGTCCCAGTAGATTAGATATACTACTCGAACTAGTGTATACAGGGCCGTGAATCATCCAGATGTTGACCGGTCGAGTGTTTGTGAGAAGTGGCCACTTTCCCTGCACAAAGAAGCTTCATATATGGTTGATTACAAAAGAATTAGGATTGCAGTCAAACTTAGAACTTTCCTCAAGAAATGCTTTTGTGAACATAGGTGATTTAGAGACAAAAATTCCTATGCTTCACTTGAAATGACTTGACAGTTTTATATGTATATGTGTGATTTTGGCACGTTTCTACTGAGTACTTTTGTACTTAACCCTGCTTGTATTTCTAAACGTGCAGGTTAAGAAATGATGAAAATGGGGTGCTACGTTGGGCTTTTTGCTGGTCTCATAGAAGCTGACTCTTGGGGGTTCTACGTGTCTTCATAAACGTAGAATTTTCGTCAATTCGATCTCACTTTCTGCTGCTAGTTAAGTCCATTATGTAATAGACTCATGATTCAACTCTTTAAATATTTATGTTGTAATGAGTTTATGACTCTAGTTACTTCAATGTTGAATTCATACGATGAATCATCGGCTTATGTTATGTGAAGATTGTTCAGTCACTCTTGTTCTAATTCCCCATTCTATTCTTGCTCCTTTAATCCCTCCCTTAATTGTGATTTCCCGGGCTTTACTATCTTTAGTAAAGTGCGGTCGTGACAATCCTCCTACTTTGAAGTTGTCACCAACAATTACTTTTATGTTGGGAACCCTTAATTATTACCATATATTTTTGAAACAATATTTATAATATTTTTTCTTTTTTATAGGTTGATGTGTTAATTTGGTAGAACACAAGTCGTGTTATATTTAATACAGATCGATAATCATGTAAGGAACAAGATCGATTTATCGATCTGGTCCCATAGAGATCGATTTTATTTATTTTGGATGATCTTCTAGTATACAGGTCATAGATTTCACTTTAGCATATCGATCAAAATGTAAAGGACATATCAATTTAACGATCTGGTCAAATAGCGCTTGATCTGCCTCCATGCTTAGGTGACCTATCCATGTTCTATAAACCTTAATGTAAGGTTTTATAGGAGATCGACCCAAATGTAAATATAGATCAACCTTATCGATTTGGTCTATAAGGTTGTAATTTTCATTAAGTTCAACTAAAGGATGGATGCACAAGATTTTCGATCGATGTGGTGAAACCAATATTGATCTGGTAGGAACAAGGTCAACTCTATCTATTTGGATTTTATAACTCACCTATCCAATAAGTGTATATCATCAAGTGAGTTGGTACCTACTAAACATACGTGAGTAATGATCTACTTACATTGATCACAAGTCCATCTGTCCAGACTGTCACGTCAGTTGTCTTCATCATTCTAAAAGTATTAACCCTAATTTGGAGAAGAAAAAACGCTTCTATTTATGACTACCATAGACAAACACAACGAGAAGTAAAGTCGTCCAACAACTAGGTTCAAGCATTTAATGCTGCTAATGACTAGTTTTGAAAATTGATGCATGTATGTCACGTCCCCATTTCATTTCTCTAAGTAAAATTGAGAAAAACGTGACTCGGAATAAAGTACGGATAACAAAAAAAACGTATGCGTTGGTACTTGAAATGTACCACAAAAGATGGGAATTTCGATAGAATTGGGTGTCACAAAACCCCAAATACATAAACGGAAATACATAGTTCAACACCAAAAGAAATATCTAATAAGTTCTTGAATCTAAAACAAAAGTCTGGCAGCGGAAACTGGATCAATATCTAGATTTACATGTATGACGACATATAAACCACCGAGAGTAAAACATTAAGAGTTTGACAAAACCATCGCTGAGCATTCCACTTCGTCATCACGACTTAACCTGCACATTTAAAAATATATGCAGGGCTGAGTACGAAAGTACTCAGTAAACACGTACCGAAATCACATTCGTACTAATATATTTGTCATTGCCGTAACATAGTGAAACATAGGGATTTTGTCACTAAAGAACCTATGTTCACTAAAATTCTTGTGGATCTTAAAAGTTTGACTGCGCAGTCTAAGTTCTGGAGTAATCAAACATATTTATAATTCTGGGTGTCGGGAAAGTGGCCACTTTCCACGAACACTAGACCGGCCAACCCGCTAAGATGACTCACGGTCCTGGGTGTACACTAGCCTTAGAAGATATCAATCTTCAAAGACCCGAATTCGATTAATTGTTCAACAAATACGCATCATACCAAAATATAAATATTTTCGACAAGACAATACTTCGCATAATTAATTCAAAAGAATTTCTGAGACGAAAATAATAATTTGGTACAACGCATACGATTTTAGTTGTAAAGGAAAGCCTACCTGATATGCTTCCGCGTCTAACGAAATTCTGATTCAGATCTACTGGAATTCCCTTTCGCTGAACCTTAATCGTAATTAAGAGGAAAATACTCTTCGTGAGTATTAATTTGTCTTATCTAATCAAAATAAAATAATATGTTATTATTTCATGAATTATTCTAATTATTACTCAATTTAAAAATCGAGTTTCTAGTAGTTAATCCAACTTCATGTAATACCCCGTCTTTTTAAGTTCCGAAGTAAAACGATATTCGAACATGTTTGTAATACAATCGGATAATAAAATTTTGAACGTTTAGTTAATTAATGAAATTTATCTAAATTAAAGAGGAATTTTGGTTTAGGATAATAAGTTATTAAAGGAATTTTTATTAATATATTAAAGGATATTAATATTAAGGTGTATGATTTATACATTGTACTTATATAAATTATAAGTGTAAAAATATGTGATGAAATTGGAGAACTTATAAATGATACATGGACTGCTTACAATAATTTAGTTGAAGAGTTAAGATATTATATATCTAAAAAGCATGCTACACTTATATAGATATATATGTTAATTGAATATCAAAGTTAAAACTTTCAAATGGAAACCACACGGTTGTATATATATAATTATGTTACTGAACATGGTACATAACATATAAGAACCATACGCATAATAGATATATTATTATACACTTAGTAAAATCTGCACTATGTTGGATTATAAAGAAGATAAGATTTAAACTTAAGCATGCACATGCATATGTCTATATATATAGTAAAGTAAGGAGAGCTAAGAAAGTAAAACACTTGAGTGTACATCCTCTATTATGTATATATACAGTGGAGTCAATATAATACATTGTATAAAGCAAATAAAAGATCTAAGCTAACTAAGGCTGCTGCAGTCTTTAAAACAAAGTAAGGAAGGAAATCCTTCCATAAGTGTAAGGAAAAGATGATAATTCTAAACATGTAACAATAGGAAAGAAGAAAACATATCTATAAGTGTAAGTGATGATTAAAATAGCACATGGAAGGAACAAAAGCAGCACAGCTGCTTCAGTAGAATACAAGTAGCCATGCTGCTGCTGCAAGGAAAGAAATAGAACAACAAGTTGGTACTCTTCGGTTGAGTGGGGGAGTTGAAGTCCTCCATCCAAGCTTTCCTCCCATACCCTATAAAACAATAGAGTAAAGTCTATTAATATAGCTTCTAACCTTAAGCACTAAGCTATCAATAACACACCACAACCAACTATAAATAGGGGTGCAGGGCTGCCCTTAAACGTTTCATCACCCCAAAACATACACATAAATACTATCAGTACAACAAGTTTTTTTTTATCACACAAGAAGAAGAAGTAGTTCAAGTGAGGTAATGAAAGTTAAACTCTAGCTCTACTTTCCATTATATCTCTTATAGTTCAACCTATAACTATATATATCTAAACTATATTCTGCCCTAATTAAAACATGAAAACAGAAGATGTAACATATACACTGTGAAACCCAAGCAAAATAACAGAAACATCAAACTGCTTTCTCTGTCCAGTAATGTTATGAAAACAGAGTATGTATTTATATATACATGCAGTTAACTAAATTAAACAGAAATGTTAACTTAGAACTATTTGTATTCCTAAAAAAAAAACAGATACCTTCTCATTTTTTTTTAAAATAAGAATAATTCATGAAGTGCAGAATTCAGTATTTAAATATATATGCTTTAAAATATTCAGTATATGGCCAGAATATAGAATTGAGTCTATGTTCATAGTTTTGAACAACAAACCCTAATCATTTAAATTCCAAAAATTAGAACCAGAATGAGAATTCATGTTCTGTCAAATTTAGGATTTGTTTAAGACAGAGAACAAACAGAAACTTTGAAATGATTCAGAACCTTAACATTGGATTAAATGTTACAGCAAGTAACATTAGTAACTAAAAATAAGAAAAGGAACACTTAGCATCAAATCATTGCGGGAACTTAAAATTTAAAAACGTGAGTAACAGAAACTGAAAATCTAGAATAAGGAAGAAAGCTTAGCTTATGTGAAGCTGTGCGCCATTCGGTGGTTCTGAAAACTTCACCCTCCATCCAAGCTGCCCAAACCTGGAAATACAATTAGGAAGTCAAACCACTTAGCAATTAAATCAAGGAAGAGTATACCATACTGGGAATTCACCAAGCAGAGATTTAATTTAACCTTATCATTCACCTAGCAGAAACAGAGCCTCACCTCCGAATCATCTTAAACCAAATCAACCAAACCGAATGCCCTATTGCAGAAAAGAAACCATTTCAGAAAATTGAGAACACTATTAAAAATGCCTCCAAATTTAAATCTTGGTTTCAAATCTCTAACATGCAGAGAAAGATAGGGGTAGAAATTCAAAACATGGAAATTCAGTAAATTTAGAAATTCAGAAAAACATAGAAGATGAGGGAGGAAAACTAGTGAGGATGAAGAGGGAATTAAGATTTCAGGAAAATAGAACTAGGGAAAAAGTCAGAGAAGTTATACCCTAAGAAGAGTAGCCAGTTGACAGCAACCTGGAGGCGAGCTCTTCGCTGTTCACTCGAGATAATTGAGAAACCGTGAGTAAGTTAAAAGCAGAGGGAGTATAACGTGGAAACAGAAAGAGAGGGAGAGAAACAGAGAGGCAGAGGGCAGAGAGAAGGGAGAAAGAAGTGGAGAGGTGATGAGGGAGAAAGCGAGAGAGGGAGAGGAGCAGATGGAGAGGGAGTGAAGAAGAAACAGATCGAGAGAGAACAGAGAGCAGAGAGTAGCGAGAGGGAGAAGAGAGGTGTGTGTGTGTTGTGTTGTGTCTGGGAAGGGGAGTGAAAGTTAGGGTTAGTCTCAAATTAGGGTTAAGACCTATGGGCCGGGTTTGGGCTGGGTTTCTGGGCCGGGTTGATCAAATTGTGGGCTGGATTTAATTGGATACTGGGCCTAGATAAACTAAATAGTTGGGCCGAATTAATTAAATAGTTGGGCCGAATTAATTAAATCAAATGGGCCCAGTTTATTAAACTTAAGACTATTAATACTTAACTAATTATAATTAATTAGTAAAGCCCACTTAATTAATTTAAAGGGATTAGTTTAACCTGTAATAGTATAAGACTAAATTAAATTGAGAGTATCATTTTCATTAAGGTTGAGCTGCATTAATTAGGAATATTAAATATTAAAGAAGGAATAATAAGTTATATACTCCTTAAGTATTAATAAATTCGAGCTTATAATAATTAAAGCTAAGTATGAAATTAAGAAAATTCAATTTATTTAATTGGGTTTTAAAATAAGAGAATTAATGTCCCTAAATTATTAAGGATTAATTTAAAGAATTAATATTATAAGGTTATGTAAAGAGTTAAATAATTAGAACTTATTATGTTAATTGAATAATTAATTATTGAGAATTAATTATATCATTAAGTGTTAATACACTTATTTCACTTAAATGCAATTACCGGAGTAATTGAATCGAGGATTCAACACTTTATAAATAATATTGATCTAAAGTATCAATATCTCGATTAACGAGTCGAAACAAGAACTAAGAATAATATATTCTTACAATTAAATATTTCAAATGCACTAAGGGCATTTTAATTTATACGAACTTTTCTAAAAGGTTCTTACGAGGGATCTACCTCACATTTCGAGATCAAATCCAGTGCAAATCGCAGTTACCCATGTAGGCTTTTCTATTATAAATAAAATTATGTGTGCACGTATACTATTTATGTTACATTCGAAATGATTTCAAATTGAGAAAATATGTTTCAAAGTGTTGTCTTGCCAAAATGATTTATGTTTTGTATAAATGCCTATCTGATTAAGGGTACCTGGTTTAAGGATCCGAAGAATTGAACTCGAATTTGAGTTCCAGTGAGTGGTGTAACCTACTCAAACTAAATGTGCACAATTAATCGGGAGTCATCGATCGGGTTGGCCGGTTCAGTGGACCGTGAGTCATCGATCGGGTTGGCCGGTCCGGTATCCGTAGAAGGTGGCCACCTTCTCGGTACCATAAATCATCAAATTACAGATATGGCCAGTATACTAAAGAAAATTAGACTGATCAGTCGAACTTAGGATCTTTCACAAATGAATTTAGTGAACGTAGGTGCTTTTAAAGACAAAATCCCTATGTCTCACTCTTACGGCATTGACAATTATATTGTATGTATGTGGTTTTGGCATGTGTCTACTGAGTACGTTTGTACTCAGCCCTGCATGTATTTATAAATGTGCAGGTTGAGACGTGATGACGAGAGATGCTATGATGGGCTTGTCGGTCTTTATTTAAAGTCTTGGGTGTCTACGTGTCTTCATACACGTAGACTTCAGTCGATCCTTATTCCGCTGCGTGAGTTTCTATCAGTTTCGTTTGGCGAAGTAGCCAACTATGTAAATTAAATCCTAGTATGAACTAAACTCAGTTATTGAATTATCTCAGTTCAGTACAAGTTTTCAGTGTTCCATTTTATCCTTCATTTATTTATTCTATAGTCGCGCGCCGGGACTCTGCCGGGAAGGGCAGAGGGACGGGGCATGACACTTCATTATTAAAGAGTTCCAATAATTATCTAATTACCGAATTTCTTTATAATATTTTCTAAGTCATTCTATCTAATTAAGGTATTATAATTAGTCGAGATAACTTATTCGAAATAATTTAATTAACACTTAAGAATTTATAGGATCGAAATCCGGCTACTAATCTCATTTCTTATTTATTAAACCTAACTATCTCTACAATCATACTATCATCGCCTCTACGCCTTCTCCCATTCCATCTTCTTTCTTCGTCTTCTTCATCTGCAGACACTACTGCAGATCATCTCCACACATCATCCCTACTTCAACTCCATCCTCCCCTCACTCCCCGTCCTCTATTTCTTCTTGCTGCCGTGCCGTTCATTCTGCCTTCCTGTTGGTCCCGAAAGAGCAAGGTTTGGTGTATGGGGGGGGGGGGGAATACACCAAATACAAACTTTTCAGTTTACTTGACAAATTATCAGAGAGTTCAAGCTATTCTGTAAAAGAAATTGCTCGGCAGATGACTTAAACAGATTGATACACAGATCGATACCAGTTAAGTCCAAACAGATTGCTCTCTTAGTGAAAGACACTTAGTCAATAATAAGAGTGATCTTATTACTTTCTGAGTGTTGTGTGTGCGAAAATATGGTGGATTTAATGATTGCTCTTATAAGAAAACCTTTAAAGATAGTCAGATCGTTAAGCAGATTGATTGATATGCAGTTTTATATGATAGTGCAGAAGGTTAGAATAATAAACAACTGAAAGGTAAAGATGCAAGAAAGTAAATGACACAGTTGTTTAATGTGGTTCGGGAATTCCCTACGTCCACGATCTGGTCCAAACTAGACCAGATTATCCACTACTAGGATACTCTGCTTCTTTATACTCGTGGAGAACGAGTCACAAGTATCAATCAAAACTAGAGAGATACTTATACTCGTTCGGGAATTTTGTTCTTTTAAATTTTTGCATTTTCAGCTTTCTTCTACTCTTAATTTGATTCCTTTTCTGTTTTCTGATCGAGATGGAAGAAAGAAAAATATGGTGAGGGATTTATGCAGAGTCGAGTTTTTTGGGCTTCACTGCAGAGGGTAAGTTTTTATTTCCCTACATGTTTCATTTCGGTTGGATTAATTCAAAGGTTTTAAGCTTGTGTAATTTGCTGTTTGGTATTTTCTTTCTTCCCTTCTTCGTACCCTGATCTTTTTTTTTTCATGCTGCTGGTTGTTTTTGGTTTTAGGCGAAGCCTTAAGGTTTAAGAAGTGTTCGGCCGTATTTATGGTTTAGCAGTTCCTAAAGCTAAGTATTTTGATCCTAATCCTTTAATACTTTTCCTTTCCTGTTTACGTTAATGCATTCTGAAATTCTTAGCATTAGCTTGTTAGTGTTATTGTTTTTTTTTAAATGAGTTCTGAATTGATAGAAAGTAGGCTACATTTTGTGTTCTGAACTATGAAGTAATAACCATATTCTAAAATTCTACATTCATGAGTACACAAAGGTATATATATCCTAGATTCTCAAGGCAAAATTTTAACTTCTGAAATCTGCAAAATCAAGAATACGTATTTATGCTTTGCTAGCTTAATTCTTAGGGTTCTAATTCAGAATATACCCCAAACATGCGTATAGAAGTATAGGTTTTGGGAACTAATAGAGTCTACGTACGTATCTAGAAGTTTATTTCTGGAATTTCAAAGTGATTTAGAAGATTGCAGTTTATACATATAATCTCCTTTTTATTCCAACATTTAAAATAGGTAAGAGAGCTTACTCTGTACTCTAAAATTCAGTTATGCACTCTCTGTAATGGTTTCTGATAAGAGAAGAAAGAAATCGGTTTAGCTAGATACAACATTGGAAGCTAAAGGCTGTAGATCTATGTTTACCTTTTTGCTTCCTAAAATCTGAAACTTAGGTTGGAGAAAATGTCTTCTTGGTGTGGAAGGAAAGTCTACGTCTGAGGTGTTTTGCAAGGTTGAGATGGGGTGTTTAAAGGAAATGTAGGAAAGCTTATATGATATGTATAGTGGTTCTTTAAATAAAGCTTGCTGCGTATAGGCACTTGAGTCCCTCTATATATATATTTGCAGCCTACTTCTAATACTATATCTGTCTTACATCTTGACTTAAGGTTGTCCTTAAGTTGATACTCTTTCCTCTTTTGCAGGTGCAAGGCAAATGGAGAGATGGTGGAGTGTCAACAGCCACTCCTGCTGTCCGTCACTTCCTTCCATTTACTTCCTTTTCACTTCTATTTTGTGTACACCCCTCAAGTTGCATTTAAGTGTAAAGTAGATTTATGCAGTGGAGAGATCTAGTATTTATGTATAGGATTTGTTATGGGATTCTTGTCCAATTTGTAAGGCTTAGAACTTTGAAAACTCTATAGCTCTTGTTATTCTACTGTTCTTGATCAGTACACACCTATGTATATATACTATCTCACGTTTTCTTGCTACTTTGCTGCACTCATCTCCTCTTCCATTTAGTTCTTGGTTTCAACATAATATATATATATATAATTCTCTCTTCTTACTTACTTCTTACATCTCATACTCACTGCAATAGTACATATATATACATGTGCCGTGTGTTCCTTTGTTCCATATGCAACGTTACATAACATATATATATCTCATGTTCTTCTCTTAATTTTATAAGATAATGATATATATAGATATGTATATATATATATATATGTCTTATGTGCTTCTATTTAATTAGGCATAACATATAGCTTATAATATATGGAGAAATGTAAACTTGAATTCCTCATTCTTTATATTTCCAAATATTAATATATAATCCTTCTTGGAAATCATTAATTAATTTAAATTGTATCTCACAACTAATCTATATAATCTTAGTTATTCCAACTTCTCATTAGATAAAGCCTTTAAACAAAAAGCACTAAGATAGATCTATATATCCTTGGTAATTAGTATCTAACTAATATATTATAAAACATAAACTCGTGGTCTAGTTGGCACAAGTATTTAAAGATATACTACAACAGTTACTAATATCGACTAACTAATCGATATCTTTTGCATTTTATTACGAAATTTTCTCGAGCAGATTTTTGATACATAATAATTAGTAGAAAAATTTTACGGGCCATTACACTGTAAATGCTAAGCCACAACCAAAATCATTATGAGAATTTCTACAAGTCAAATTCCTACCCATAAATCTTCAAAGTGTTCTTGCACAAATCAATGCTCGAAAATCTAAAGAATTTTCTTAGTGTTTTCTTCGTGAAGATTTCAGATTATGAAATTATTCTATGTTCGATAAATAACTATACTTCAAAAGCTTACATATCTTAGAACTATCATTAAGTTCACACCTTTGAGAGTTCAGCTTTTTACCTTCGGCCATAGCTTGTAATTGTGATCACACTATTTTCATACACAAAATTGAGTATTTTGCTACAACAACATAAATCTTGACTCATTTTAATTGGAGTTATTTTTTCTATAGAGAGAAAGATCTTGACTCATTTTAATGGGAGTGAGAAACAGACAAAATGTGGCAGTTAAAGCTCCAAGTTCTGATGGGGTGTACATGAATTGAATGGGCTAGTTGGAGGGTAACTCAGTCTTTTTAGCTTGTTATTTTGGGAAAGCTAGGAACTTACTGAAGGAAGTAGACACAATATTTAAACTGGGAAGAGGTGAGAGAGATAAAAGACAGAAACACATGGAGATAAGGAAAGTTGAATAAGAGAACTTTAAGAACTCCTTCGCAACCATTCATCTTTCTTGTTTTTTCTCTTTAATATTTCTATAATCCTTAGCTACTGATATTTTGAACGAAATTACTCTTTTACATCCTGTTCTTATTTTCAGCATAAGCTAAACTTGTAAGACTTGGGTTTTGGATGAAATCTCTGTTTTGTGCTATATAAATCTATGCTCAATTTTTGTTGTAATCTCTTTCTAATGAATTTATTATTCATATCTTACTTTTTTTGCTAGCATTATATGTGAATTATTCATTGTTAATTCTGGAAAGGTTAATGATGGTGAAAATATTTGAATGACACAAATGTTAAATAGCATAGGAATATGTGTTTGTCTTCTGTAGCTTATGTTAATGGTGTTTAGGACTGAAGATATTAGTTTAGATAGTCGAGTCTAAGTCATAAGATTTGAAAATTGTTAGGGTTTATATACCTCAAAACATGCTTTATGCTTAGAAGTTATATCAGATTTATTTTCAATTTCATTTTAATGAGAATAAATGTTTCTTAATTAAATTGCAAACAAGTCAATTTCTATAATTGTAGACTGTGTAGTGGATCCATGATCACAGAAGGTTACACAGTCAACTCCTTTATAAGATAAAGCTCACAGCCTATACAGACTTGGACAGTTTAGTCGGTAAAGGTTGTGGTACCATGTGATGCGAGACTTGACCTTAGCCCGCAAAATGATATCGGTATGTATAAGCTAACACACATGCTTTACGTATACATATTAAGAGGTCTCATAGTGAGACAAATTCTACGTGTTGTTGTTAAGAATGTGGTCTCGAAAATTAGTTATTTCTTAATCTGTGACTATGACATTAGTATACGCGACTAATTAAACGCTGCTTTGATTCAATTGCACTTATGGGTTTTTCGTAACCCTAAATAGTAATATCTTGGCAGTAGTAATTGGTTTGGCAAGATGTGCTCGATTGTCAATCGCATGGAATCGCGTCTCGATGACACGAGTTGATTAAATCCACGTGAGGCATTCAGAAAGGTTTGTTGCATAAGTAACCGGACCAATCATGAATAAATATATTTATTAATTATGAGTTGTAAGTAAACTCAATTAATTAATGGATTTAATAAATCTTAAATGCGGGGAATAATTAATGACAAAAAGGGGATCCGTAATTTGAATGGTTGAAGATAGTTCAATATTTATCCTATAGCTTGGTTCTTCAATCATGTCTGCTCAAGCGTTTCTCAGGTGATCTCCAACCAGTGTACTCAGGTCGGAGCAAGGTGCCATCGGACCAGGTAGTCTCACGATCAGGCACTCATGCCCCAAAGTTGTCATTGTATACTCTCGCGGGTCGGAAGGCGGCGGGGGAAGGAGGGGGACACTGGGCGAGATCGATCAACAATGAATTCCCCATACAAATGGAGGCGCCTATCAAAAAGATACTTTGAAGGCTTCGGTGGAGTCGATAAATCTTTATATTAGATTTATACTTTATTACATTTTCTAGAGCAATTAATTAAGAGTTAAATTAATTTAATGTAATAATTAATTTAAGTCTAAGTTTGACCAATATAATTCATTAAATTTAATTGGGTCAAAATGACTTGCATATTAATTAAATTAACTTATGATTTTGACTTGGTTAAATTAATTTAAATTTATTCAAATTTCCAACTAATTTGGATTAATATGGATTTGTTAGTGATAAAGTGAGATTAAAGTCTATTATTAGTGGGTCTTATCCATTCACCTTTGAAACTCTAACCTAGCCCAAAAATATCAATAAAAGGAGCAGAGTTGGCGATTTCTATGAGTGCTACAACACTAGAGAAATCACTCAAAAATTAGATGATTATACTCTCTAATTTGCGAAAATTATAGGATTCCAAAACCTAATTTTTGAATTTCTCTCTCTTCTTTTAAGTATGATAGATTATTGTCCATACAATAATCAAACTGTATATTGGGAATAGGTTAAAAATTTTCAAGGTTGGATTGAAGCAGTTCGAGGGAAGTTCAATCAGAGAATGATTACTGTTCGTTGCTGACGATCCAAATCGTCTCTTCACAAGCGAATGATTAGCAAAGGAGATAGGTAAATTCCGTTATAATTTCTACTATGTAGTATTAATATTATGAATTAAATTATTTGTATGATAATTTAAATATGTGGATCCTGCGGATTTACGAACCCCTCAAACGAGTTTTATGAGTTGGTATCAGAGCCGATCACATGATTTTAATTTATTATATAAATTGGATTTAATTCTCTTGATTTTCCTGTGACCGTAATTTATATTAGGATTGCTAGATTTAATTCAAGCATGTATCTATGATTACGTGGCTTACTTGATTTAATACCGCATTTATTCGTTTGGTTTGTTTTTCGGGTGCCCGGTTTGTGGCTTTAATTGTAATCACACGGGGGTTGACCATGTTAGATTAGGAATAGATTAGGATTTTCTCAGTATTTTGTTTTTAGTTATGTAAAATAGTGGTAGAATCGATATGCATAAAAAATGAGGCAGAGAGACATAGGCCGGAACCGAGTCGTGGCACAAGCCATGGGGCCCCCCGGCGGTAGGCGCTAGAGTGCGCACGTGAGGCGCGGCCAAGGCGAGCACGTGCGGGAGGCAGGCGACCAAGCATCGGGAGTAGCGCCCAAGTAGCCCTTGGACAGCGCCCAGGGCGCCGCAGGATGCGCGTATTGGGATGGGTCGCGACGAGCGAGCAGCAGCGTGCGATGCGCGGGGCGCACGACACCAGTGCACGACATGCGTGGGGTACAGGCAGTGCCCTTGCATGGGTGCTGATGAGCGCGGGCTACAGCCCAAGCTCTGGAACGCCTAGTGAGCGTTGGCCCACGGCCAAGCCTCAGCAACCCTCGGCTGCGAGCGAGAAGGGCCCTGGGCAAGCCCAATCGCGACTTCAATCCCGATTTAGAATTCTTAGGCTTCTTTCGAGCCCTGTTTGAATTCAATTTCGACACGGAGATCAAGAATCAAGAAGATGGAGGATTTTAATTTTATTCCTTAGATTTAGGAATTACTTAAATTTTATCCTAATATTGGATAATTTAATGTAATTTATGTGCGTTATTATGTGTTTGCATGTTTTAATTTGGTCTAATTTTCTATTATTATGGATGATCTTATCTTTTATGTGATATGCTATAATATGTGAATTATCCATTTTTCAAAACCTTTTATTAAATATGACTAAGCGATAATAGTAATTCCATTTTATTTTAATTTGCTAATATTACATATGGTCTACATGAGACGGTCTTTTCTTGTAGTAACTTGTTTTGATTCCAATCGGGATCATATTTTACAAGTTCACGTGATATGATTTCTCTAAGATGGATATAAGATATTAATTGATGACAATATTACCTTCGTTGTGGGTTTATTAAAATCAAGTAATGGTACTTGGTGTCAGGGCTTATGGTATAAACTTAAATATAATTTGACAATTATAGCAGCACTGCGCGGCCTCTGACTGTTGAGTTATATGACCATTAAAACCGTTTTAAAATCGATCGTGTAATCGATCACACTGCTTGGCATGCATGATTTATTTTAAATAGTATGTTTCAAAGTATGATCATTTTTTAAAGGTTTTCGATTACCTGCTTTTTGAGCATGTTATTTATGATAGATTATTTTATTTATTCCTAGTTCTGTTGATTAAGCATAACTTTCAATCCACTTGCTTCGATTCTTGAAAAGAATCGCCTTGAGAATGATAATTATATTCATTGGAAAAGGAATTTGGACATTGTCCTTACTACTGATGACATCAAGTTCGTCATTGATGAGCCATGTCCACAAGTTTCTGCTGATAATGAATCTGCCAATGTGAGGGCTAAGTTTGATAAATGGGTTCGTGTTAATCAGATGGGGCGGTGTTATATTATGGCCTGAATATCTAACACATTGAAATATCAACACGAATTCATTAAGATATTTTCGGATATCATGTTTAACCTGCATGAGATGTTCGGTATACAGAGTTGATTGGTCAAGTAATTGGCCATCCGTAATGTGATGAACGTCTCTATGGTAAGGGACATCGATTCGGGACCATGTCCTGAAGATGATGAACTATCTGAGCGAGATCGAGACTCTAGGTGGTCAAATTGACAGGGAGTGTCAAATAGATATCGTTCTGCAAAGCTTACCATCGAGCTTTGAGTCGTTCCGTCTAAACCACATCATGAATAAAAATGATTATACTTTGAAAGAATTATTGGCTAAGCTTCAAACGTTAGAAACTCTCATGAAGTCCTCCCCTAAGACTGCTTTGGTGAATGCAGCATTTCTAGCTTCTTCAAGCAACCCTAAAAAAGGTAGAAGCAAGAAGAAGGGAGCACCACAGTCTGCCAAAAAGAAGAAAGGAACCGGTGGAATCTTGAAGAAAGTGTTTCAAGTGCAGTGAGAAAGGACATTGGAAATCAGACTGTCCACTTTGCAAGAAGTCGGTGAACGGTCAAGGTACGTCTACAGTTATAGTAGTTACATCATGTTTTATGGCTAGTTCTGCTCACTCGTGGGTAGTAGAAACAAGAGCCACTGACAATGTTTGTTGTGACTCGCAGGCCCTCTTGCGATCAAGGCTACTTAGGGATGGAGAGATTTTCATCTCCTTGGATGACGCTACGAGAGTAGCGGCCGTTGCGGTGGGAGATGTGGAGTTGTAGTTTACTTCTTTTGTTGTAGTTTTACATGATGTTTTACTCTTAACCAGTTTTAGAACCAATTTTAGAAAGAACCTTATTTTAGTTTCTAAACTCGTTCTGAACGGATATTTAGTTTATGTTGATGATTCCGTTGTTATCAACAAAAGAGATTTGTTTATCTGTTTTGGTACGTTAGTTAACAATTTGTATACTATCTATGCGAAACCCAAGCAACAAACGAATACAACTCTTAACTTATGTGCTAACTCCAAGAAGAGAAAAAATTCTTGTCTTTCGTTGAATGATACATATCTATGACACTTACGACTTGGACATATTAACTTTAAGAGGATTCAAAATTTAGTGGAACAAGGGCCTCTGGATAAACTCCAAGTAGAGCCATACCCGACTTTTGAATCCTGCGTAGAAGGAAAAATGACCAAGAGACCTTTCAAGGTCAAAGGAAACAAAGCCAAAGATGTATTAGATATCATTTAGTCTGACATTTGTGGTCCAATGTCGACCCAGGCCAGAGGTGGCGCGCAGTATTTCATCACTTTCATTGATGGTAAGACTATCAAGTGTCTGCGTTCTGATCGCGGAGGTGAATACCTTAGTGCTGAGTTTTTGAACCATTTGTCGGAAGTAGAGATTCTATCACGATTAACAGCCTCGGGAACACACCAGACAAATAGTGTAGCCGAAAGGCGGAATAGAACACTCATGGAGATGGTGAGATTAATGATGTGTTATGTAAAGTTACCAATTTTGTTTTGGGGATATGCCCTAGAAACGACAGTTTACACATTGAACTTGGTGCCACCCAAGTCGGTCCCTAAGACACCTATTGAGTTGTGGACCGGACATCAGCCCAGTATAAGATATCTCAAGGTGTGGGGTGGTTGTCCAGCACACGTGCCAGAAAAGGATGCCGATAAATTAGCACCTCGTACTAACTTGTGTTTGTTCGTATGATATCCTAGAGAGACGAAAGGGTGAGAGTTTTATAGTCTCAGAGATCGAACGGTTACGATTAGCACGCACGCTCGATTTCTAGGAGAAGACTATATGAACATCCAGAAGTCCAGAAGCGAGATAGTTCTTGAGAAAATGAGAACTATAGCTTGTCCAAATTCACAAAAAACACAATCACCACAAGCACCAACCCAAACACTTGTACCTCCTGTAGTGGAGCCTCGTCGTAGTGTGAGGGTTGTTTTCCAACCCAACCGATTCATTGGAGCGGGAGAGTCATCTTACTCAGTCTCAGGCCTTGATGAATCGGATCCATGGAATTTCAACGAAGCAGTCGAAGACAAGGACTGTCACCTCTGGAAAGAGGCGATGGAGTCAGAAATGAAGTCAATGGTAGACAAGGGTATATGCAAGCTTGTTGATTTTCCCGAAGGCTGCACAATCATTGGGAGTAAATGGGTCTTCAAGCAGAAACAAGGACCAGAGAGAAACGTCGTTGTCTTCAAATCTAAACTAGTGGCAAAAGGTTACACTTAGCAGGAATGTATCGATTACGATGAGACCTTCTCTCCAGTATCCATGCTCAAGTTTATTCATATACTTTTATCAGTATCCACACATATGGATTGAGAAGTATAGAAAATGGATGTCAAGAGAGCCTTCCTGATTGGAAGGCCTGAAGAAAACATCCATATGCAACAACTCGAGGGTTATGCAGTTCAAGGAAAGGAAAACATGGTGTGAAAGTTTAAGAAGTCCATTTATGGGCTTAAGCAAGCCTCATGGTCATGAAACATTTGTTTTGATCATGTTATCAAGTCCTATGGATTTGATCAGTACCCTGACGAAAGCTTTGTATACAAGAAGTGTGAGGGTAAGGCAGTTGTTTTCTTGGTGCTATACATAGATGACATTCTCTTGATCAGAAGTGTCAAGAAGTTGTTGTCGGATGTTAGAGCATACATGTCCAATCAATTCGATAAGAAATATATGGGAGAAACAGGACATATTATAGGGATCAAGGTCATCCGTGACCGAAAAAAGAGAATGTTGTGTCTATCTCAAGAGACCTATATCGAGACGATACATAGACACTTTAGCATGCAGGATTTCAAGAAGAGTTTCCTGCACAAGGCAGTAAGCATATTGAGAGGAAATATCACATCATCCGTGATATAGTAAGAAGATGCGATATTGTGATGACGAAGATCGCGTCGGAGAATAACTTGGCTGATTCCTTCACAAAAAAGCCTGAACGAAAGATGTTTGAGAGGCACGTAGAGGGACTAGGAGTACGGCATGTAGTAGACCTGCTTTAGGTATAAGGGAGAAATTTGTAGATGTCATGCGACACAGATTGTATGCTCTAAAGCACGTTTGAGTATAAGTGGGAGATTGTTAGGGTTTGTATACCTCCAAACATGTTTTATGCTTAGAAGTTGTATCAGACTTGTTTTCAGTTTCATTTTAATGAGAATAAATGTTTATCATTGGTTTGTTATTTATTGTCTTTCTTAATTAAATTGCAATAAGTCCATTTCCTACAATTGTAGACTGTGTAGTGGATCCATGATCATGGAAGATTAAACAGTCAGCTCATTTGTAGGATAAAGCTCACAGTCTAGACAGACTTGTACAGTCTAGTCGGTAAAGTTGTGGTATCATTTTATGTGAGAGCTTGTTGGTCCCGATTGAGCAGCTATTGGTGTGCCGGGGGGGAGGGGGAATACATCAGATACAGAACAGATGAACACACAGTACAAAAGACTGGCGTTCTGTTAGTTAGGTTTTGTGTTTTGAAAACACAAAAGATGATTCAAGTAGTCGTGTTCTGTTAACGTGTTCTGTCCTCACAAAATGAGATACATAATGTGCGGAATGTGGTGGTTAAATCTGTTTGATCAATTAATGAAAACCTTTTTGATTTGAGCCAACTGTTCTTTAAAAGTTTGTTTACAGAATATGCACTATCACAGATATAGATGATGAGATAAAGCACAGAATGTAAATTCGGTAAATATAAAACCCAAAGATTAACGTGGTTCACAAAACACCCCTACGTCCATGGGCTATCAATCCCGATAGTAATTCACTAATTGAGAAATAAAACATAGATAATTACTTTGTGCCTATAAGCATGTGTATTTATGGTTTTTATCGAGGGGGAGTGCTCAGCGATGGTTTTTGTCGAACTCAATTAGTAGTAACACTTGGGGGTTTACATGTCTTCATACACGTAAACTTAGAAATTGATCCAATTTCCGCTGCAAACACTCATTTCAGTATTCAGTATTTCTAAATGTTATAATCAATGACGTATGTATTTTGGTATCGGTTACTTAGTACCGAATTTCGTATATGAATCCTTATTTATCGAAGAACTTATCATATTTTCACCTTCGAGTTAATACTCATTTCCTTATTCATTTCTATATTTCATCCCTGAGTCACGGTTATACCCATCATTACTATACTTAGTGAAGGTGGGTCGTGACAGAGTGGTATCAGAGCAACTAGTGCTCTGAACCTGAGAGTCTTTTTGAGTTTCAAGTCTAGTATTGTTCCACTAGACTAATTAATGAGTCGACAAAAGCCTAGCACTCCCACACATCACGCTCGACAAGAAGGAGGTAAGCATCTCATTTAAGTGTGAATGCTTTGATTATGAAAAGGGATAAACATATTCCTTTACTTCGATTTTAGAATTATGAAACTTAAGATCTTTCCTTATGAACATAGATGCTTTAGTTTGCATGTATTCCTTTAGAAAAGAGAACCTAGACGAGATATTTAAAAAAAGAAGAAAACGAAAGGAACCAGAAAAATGAGAACATCCAAAACTAATGCTAGGCCCAATTACGGTAAAAAGAAAAAGGAAAATTTTTTCCTTTCATAATAAATCAAGATCACGGCTATGATCCAATAAGTTATCGTTTCTACTGTTAGAATCTAGAAAAAAAATCATTAACTCGATTAATAATGATATAATTATCAGTGAATAATAAATCATAAGTTTAGAATACTCAATAATTCTATAATGGTAAGCGTACCATACTAAAAGACTTTACGAAATTTTAACCAATAACCCAAAATGTTGATATCAATCCAACATGGTTGGAAACTCAACTATACTATTATAAAATAAGACTAATGCTTAAGAAGCATAATTAAGAATTTTCTTTCTTTCCTTAGATGGCAAGGACGATGCGTACTGCACGAAAGAGGATACCTCCACGAGCCAGCCCAGCCACCATACTGAGGGCATATCAGACCTATGCCCCATGCATAGAGGACGACCTTAGCGAGTTTTTGTCGCACTTCCGGAGGATGTGGGATGCCGCAGTGCCTCATGGGGCTACTGGCATGGACGGAATCATGAGGTTGATCCAGCTACTATCAACTGACTGGCAGGGTTAGGCGAGGATGATATCTGAGGACTTCATTCACCCCGTCGGCAGGAGCTATGATCGGGAGGGAGACTTACCTAGATTTGTTGCCATACTCCACTTCTACTATGATGCCTTCGGCAGCGCACCCATGGGACCCTAAATCCGTCCTGGAGATTTAGTACCTGTTGGCGATGTGCCGACTATGTAGGCTCCACTGCTGCCTACATTTCTCCCTACTGGTGTGATTCCACTGGCACAGATGTAGAGCTTTTTGTATCCACCACATTCACCTGAGATTCATGGACGACATGACATTGAGGCGGGACCATCTCGTCCGGCCAGAGAGATCCGACTACCGTCTCCAATGCCGTAGAGCACAAACTTCATACCATATGTCCACCTCAGTTTTGGGGCGACTACTGAGAGCTACTCGTGAGACGCCGATGTTAGGGGCTAAGGGCAAGGCCCTAGATACATCTGACTTAGAGGACGACTACACCCGAGTCGAGCCTTTATCGACAGCCACTAGCATGGATTCCCAGAAGAAGGGACTGTCTCCAGATGCTAGGACCTTTTATGCTGACCTGAGGCGTAGGATAGCTGAGCTGCGGAGGCCATTGAGGGGAGCCGAAGATAGAGATGAGGGAGATGAGCATGATGTTGTAGAGGATCCAGAGGAGGATCCAGATGAGGAGCAGGAATGTCATTCTGACTGAGACCGTACCGACTCGACAGCTCACCCATAGTGGGGTGATCTTGTGTTGTCTTTTGATAGGTGATGTACTTATTAGAAACGGATCATATGTATAGACCGTTCTGATTTTATTATTTTGTTAGTACTAGACGGAAACGTTGATCCTACGAGGACCATTCCTTAATGCTCTTAGATTCTCTTTTGTTAGCACGGATTCACGTATAGTACGTGTACCGTGACTAAGTACTTTTGTGATGCCACGTAGGATGATGAGCATCATGGCATGTCCTTGAATAGTACATCTTTTGGATACAATTGTATTGAAGTCCTCGTGGAGGAATGTTTCAGATGTTGTATATATATGACGACCCTAGCGGTCTTTGCAGTATATAGAACCGTTACAATAGTAGATATATATATTGTTGTAATAATTAACTTGGGAATTGAAGAAAATATATTAGAAATTAAAGATTATCTCTATATTCTAACTTTTAATTGTAAAGTAAAGAACATACCTTAATAATATAAAAAAATTTAACTTAACAGAATGCCACCGAGAAGAGCTGGACGCCCAAGGGGCAGAGGTAGAGGAAGAGATCCAAGAATTGTTGAAGAAGGATATGAAGAGGAGCGAGAACGAACCCCACCCCTCCCACCGCCTGAACGTAGAATCGATGAACTATTTTTAAGACATAACCCACATGTTTTCAACGAAATGGGAGATCCAGCTGAAGCGGAAGTTTGGGTGCGAGCCCTAGAACGCATCTTTAACTTTCTGCGTTGTACGGATCAAGAGCGCATGACTTGCGTCTCATTTCAACTAACGGGATCAACAGATTTCTGGTGGGAAGCACGTAGAAAGACTGTGACCCCTGAACAACTAGCAAACTTGACCTGGGAAGATTTCAAGACAAGAATATATGATAAATATATCCCTAAAAGCTATTGTAAGAAGAAGGAGATGGAATTGTACAATCTAAAGCAAGGAAGGATGACTTCGATAGAATACGATCGAGTGTTCTGTGATATGGCACGATATGCGCTAGAACAAGTAGACACGGACGAGAAAATGGCTGAAAAGTTTTATGCCAGTCTAAGGCACGAAATAAGGATGGCATTGGCAAGTCATGGTGGATTGTCTTACACTGAATCCCTCAATCGAGCTCTTGACATTGAGGCTGCTATGCCAGGAGAAAAACATACACCTACTGCAACACCGATGTCCACCCAAACACAATCTCAAGGCTTTAAGGGAAAGCGTAAATGGGAGGATAACGGGAACGACTCCACTGCGAAGTAACCATGGGAAGGACAAGCACGTTCCCAAAACTTTGGGAAACAAAACCCGACTGTCCAGAAAGGAAACTATCCACAAAAGTTTTCTACTTGTCCCAAGTGCAAGAAGATGCATGGTGGAACATGCAAAGCAGGCAGCAAAGTGTGCTTTGTGTGTGGCCAGAAGGGTCACTTTGCGAACTATTGTCCTACTTGACAACAAGGAACAAGCGGAAGGTCTAGCCAGACAGCGCCGAATCAGCATGTTCGAGCAATTCAGGCTCAACCCCAAAAACATTAGCAACCTCAGCAGCGAGAGATAGCGCACGCGCCAATAGCATGACTGGGCGGGGATAACAGAAGTGGGGAAGAATAGGGACATTGTATTCGTGTGCATTAAATAAGAGAGTTGTCCTTGAAAATCGGACAACATCTCCTCTATAACCTTGACTATGCCATTTTACAACCCAAACAGCTAACCAATGCAATGGCAATGTCGATTATAATGAAGCTAAAATGAATCATATGCAATTTGGAGATAATACAGCTCGAGTCATGGGAGCGGTAATCCAGAATCCCAAGCGGCCGAATCATCCAAGATGAAATGAATTGGAGATAATACAACTCGATACATGGGAACGGTAATCCTGAATCCCAAGCGGCCGAATCATCCAATATGAAAGACGGGGTCGAAGATAATACAGCTCGTCTCATAGGAACGATAATCCAGAATCCTCGAGAGGCCGAATCGTCCAATAAGAACCGTCGATCAAAGGCGGAGGTTAGTGAGCCTAGCTCGCCAAAAGGAGTCACTCACCCAGCTCACCAAGTGTGGTCGGCATTCGCTCGAACACTACACAAGGGGCCGAGGAGTTGAGCGTCCAAGAGGGGCCGACTACTTCTAAGCTCTCATATCATAAACATTCAGTCAAATAGGGCTCAGCGAACCGTACACCCTAACATAGCATGAGTCAAAACCCGATGGTGATCAACCCACCGCAGTAGAGACTAAGTGATCACAGTCCTTAAATCGACGTGTTAGGCCGAATAAGAACCTCCGGCGGTCGATAAGAGCATTAAACAGTCGATACCTTCATGAAAACATTTTAACAGAGATCCATGCATTTTTCATTTAGAGAAAAGAGTTTAATAACTCAAAATACGTATATATCCCCAACCTTTCACCATGATATTCCTCGATTACGGGAAAACCGTAAATCCTTATAAGCTCAAATTTCAGTGCTAGGTACCTGTTAGTCATAGGGAATATATTTTGGCTTTAATTTCTAAAAAGGAACTATAGATAAGTAGTACTAAATTTTTAGGCCTAATAATATTCTTTTTATCACGTAATAAATTAATTTGGCAGCAACCGGACTTTCAAATGATGTTGGCCAAGAAGGCAAAAATACTCCAGACATTATTCCCTATAGGAATATGTATAAATATTTTTAAAATATGCAACTTTACCTCAAAACTTAATCGAGAAGATTCGTAGTCTTTTTCAGATCTATGAAAATTGGACCTATGAAAATTAATGAAACCTCTTTCAGAAAATCCTATATTTTTTTCTCTACATGCACTATAAATTTTATCGAAAAATGATTAACCATGAATATTTTCCCTTTAGAAAAACATGAAATAATGCAATAAGTCATGACATGCGGATCCTAACCGGGATCCAAATCTGAAATTCAATCAGACGGAGTAACAGATCTTATGATTAGAAACTCAAAACCTTAAGGGACCTTAGTCGTTCGATTGACCAAATGTACAAAGAAAATGACGGCATCGGAGCGATGGCGGTAGTGACTCGACGGCGGCGGAGCCACCTTTGTCTAGCTCCATGCCTACCTTCGACCTTACCCTGACGTACCTTGACCTGAATAGATCCTCGATTCTCAAACTCGCAGAACCTCGATAATCGAAAATGGCAGAAAGTAGAAAAAAATAAGAGGAGAAGAAGAAAGACCAGAATGAAGCAAAGTTGCTTCAGCTCAAATATGAAAAAAATTCATCGGCCCTCCCCCTATTTATAAAAAAATTTTGATTTTTTTATTATTATAATAACTATATTATATTATTATTAATACTTTAATCTTAAAACGCCGTAACTTCTACACACGACCTCCTTTTCGAGCAAACCTAACGTCAACATCTCCCTTTCTTCATACTCTACACAATGACTATAATATTGATATAGTTTCGGTCATGCATGGAAAAACTATTTTTTTTAACGACGTGCTTAAATTTTAAAAATTCGTAGCGGTTGCATACGAACTCCTTTTTGGGTAAACCTAGTGCCAATAATTTTCTTTTGAATAACTCTACGCAAGGAGTATAATATGTATATACTTTTGACTTATGCATGAAAAGTTCATTTTTCAAATAAACCTTTTAAAAAGCTTTGCCAGTCTGCCAAATTAACATGGTAGGTCCTAACAGGATCTAGGTTTTTCCTAAAATTCTCATTTCATCATACCTAGGTCCCTTAATAGTTATAACACTTAAAAGTAAAATTTAGAAATTAGCGGGATATTACAACTACCACCACCCCCACCACTACCACCTCAGTACCAACAACGCCAGCATCAGAAACAGCCACGACAGGCCAGGGCTTATGCAATGAAACAGAAACAGCCTGAAGGAAATCAGGGAAACCTGACAGGTATGAGCACCCTCCTCAACACACCAGTAATTATTTTGTTTGATACTGGAGCATCCCATTCTTTCATTGCTAAAGCACGTGTAGAGAACTTAAGACTGAAACTAGAACCAGTAGAGACAACTATGAGAGTTTCTTCACCTTTGGGAGGAACTACAACTCTCACACATTCTTGCTCTAACCTAAGCTTGGATTTAGGATCACTTAAGGTTCTAGCAAACAACTTTAGTGTAATCTCAATGAACGACGTGGACATAATCTTAGGAATGGATTGACTAGTAGAAAACTATGCAGCGATCCTTTGCAACGAGAGATAAATATCTTTCAAAACCCCAGGAAAAGAACCCACAAGCTTCCACGGGATTACCATAAACCGGAAGAAGGCAGTTATCTCAGCACTGCAAGCTACGAAGCTAGTAAGGAAAGGATGTTCAGCATACTTGGTTTACTTGAAGGAAGAAGTAAAGGAAGAAAGAAAGCTAAAAGATGTAGCCATTTTACGGGAATACCCAGATGTATTTCCAGACGAACTACTAGGATTGCCACGAGATAGGCAATTAGAGTTCACAATTGACCTGGAACCAAGATCAGCTCCAATATCCAAAGCACCTTGTAGGATGGCCCCTAAAGAGTTAGAAGAACTCAAGATACAACTCCAGGAGCTGTTGGACTTAGGTTTCATCAGACCCAGTGTATCACCTTGGGGAGCACCTGTGCTTTTCATCAAGAAAAAGGATGGAACCCTGAGGATATGCATAGACTACAGAGGCTTAAACAAGCTGACACTCAAGAACCGATATCATTTACATAGGATAGACGACTTGTTTGATCAACTTAACGGAGCATGTGTCTTCTCAAAGATAGATTTGAGATCAGGATACCACCAACTGAAAATCCGACAGGAAGATGTTCCTAAGACTGCTTTCCGAACCCGGTATGGTCACTATGAGTTCATAGTGATACCTTTCGAATTAACCAATGCACCTGCAGTATTCATGGACCTGATGAACCGTGTGTTCCACCCTTACCTCGACAAGTTTTTCTTAGTCTTTATAGATGATGTTCTTATCTACTCAAAGAGTGAATAAGAACATGAGAAACATCTAAGAATCACCTTAGAAACCCTCAGAAATGAGAAGTTCTATGCTAAATTCAGCAAGTGTGAATTTTGGCTTAGTGAAGTAATTTTTCTTGGACACATTGTGTCATCCGAAGGAATCAAGGTAGACCCCATCAAGGTAGAAGCTGTACGAGAATGGAAGTCACCAACGACTCCTAATGAAATCAGAAGTTTCTTAGGATTAGCTGGATACTATAGGAGATTCATCGAAGGATTCTCCAAGATAGCACGACCGATGACACAACAACTACGAAAGGGAATCAAGTTCAAGTGGTCTCCAGAATGTGAATCCAGTTTTCAACTTTTGAAAGAGAAGTTGACTACCGCCCCGATACTGGCAGTCCCAGAACCTAACAAAGAGTATGTAGTCTACACGGATGCATCTAAGAATGGATTAGGTTGTGTCTTGATGCAAGAAGGAAAAGTCATAGCATATGCATCACGACAACTAAGACCACACGAACTGAATTACCCAATTCATGATCTGGAGTTAGCTTTCATTGTGCATGCTTTGAAAATTTGGAGACACCACCTCTACGGAGTTCAGTGTGAAATTTTCACAGATCACAAGAGTCTCAAGTACTTTTACCTTAATATGAGACAGAGAAGGTGGCTTGAATTAGTGAAGGATTACAATTGTGGTATAAATTATCACCCGGGAAAAGCTAATGTAGTCGCTGATGGCTTAAGTTGTAAAACTTCCTCAAAGTTTGCATTTCTTCTAACCCAAGAGAGGGAACTCATAAAGAAGTTTGAGAAAATGAACTTGAAAATTTTACCACCACCTGAGACAGTGGAAGAAATTCTTGCCACTTTAGTAGTAGAACCTGACTTGAGAAGTAGTATCTTAATTGCTCAAAGGAATGATGAAAAATTTGAGAAGGTACGTTTGAAAGTGAGGAAGGATGATGCTCAGGTTATCGCGAAGAAGCTGATAATGCTATCACCTTTGAGGGAAGACTATGCGTCCCACATAGTGAAGAACTCAAACAGGAAATCATGAGCGAAGCACATAATATACCGTATACCGCCCACCCAGGAAGTACGAAGATGTACTAGGATTTGAAGAAGAAATTCTGGTGGGACGGTATGAAGAGAAATATCACATCATTCGTAGAGAGATGTTTAGCTTGCCAGCAAGTGAAGGCCCTACATCAACGACCTTATGACAAATTCCAACCATTAGAGATTTCGGAATGGAAATCGGAGCATATTGCTATGGATTTTGTGACCGAATTACCCAAATCTAGACGAGGAAACACTGCCATTTGGGTAATCATTGATCGTCTCACAAAATGTGCTCAGTTTGTGCCTATAATGATAACTTATGGGTCAGACAAGTTAGCTTAGTTATATGTTCGTGAGATCATACGGTTACACGGCGTACCAGTGTCAATTACTTCAGATCGAGACTCAAATTTTACATCCAGATTATGGATGACTCTCCAAAAGAAGTTAGGCACAAGGTTGAACTTTAGTACCGCATTCCACCCTCAGACTGATGGACAATCGGAGAGAACCATTCAGACTCTAGAAGACATGTTGCGAACAGTGGTTCTCGACAGAGGTGGAAGTTGGGAAGCGGTACTACCACTAATTGAGTTTGCCTACAACAACAGCTATAAGGCGACCATAGAGATGGCTCCATATGAAGCACTATATGGAAGGAAGTGTAGATCGCCACTCTATTGGGACGAAGTAGGTGAAAGAACGATAGTAGGCCCAGACTCAGTCAACGAGATGATCGAGATTGTCAGACAAATTAGAGAAAGAATCAAAGAAGCTCAGAATAGACAGAAGTCTTATGGTGACACTCGTAGAACCTAGCTACAATTTGAAATAGGAGATAAGGTTTTCTTAAAGGTATCTCCTTCTAAGGGAATAATCAGATTTGGTGTTAAAGGAAAACTAAGACCCCGTTTTATCGGACCGTACGAAATTCTTATAGATTAGTATTACCACCGAGCTTTGGAAACGTTCACAACGTTTTTCATGTGTCACAACTTAGAAAATACGTGTTTGACCCAAAACACGTTAATCATCAAAAAGAGATGATTTTGAAACCTGACTTGACCTATGAAGAAAGACCTGAAGCTATATTAGATCAGAAAGTGCAAGAACTTAGAAATAAGTCAATCAAGTTGGTTAAAGTGTTGTGGAAACATCATGGACAAGAAGAAGCTACTTGGGAGCTTAAAGATAAGATGAAAGAGAAATATCCCGAGTTGTTTAATTAGAATGTACAAATTTCGGGATGAAATTTTTGTTAAGAGGGGGAGAATGTAATGACCCGCTCTTTTATTAGTAGATTTATATAATGAAAATCAGCATAAAGAAAATTTCGTTATAAAATTTAAATTATCGATTAGCTAATCGATATTAGTAGCTCTTATTCGTGCAACTTATAATTAAAAAGCCATGATAGAGATCATGTGAGCTCATCTTCAAATAATAGAGTTATTCAAAAGGGTGATACAAATACATTATGAAAATGTATAATCGATATTTAGTTTGATTAATAGTTTTCTTAAGAGATAATCAATTGATTAGAATTATTGAAAGATAAAGATTAATGTTTTCTAAACAAAAGGTTAGTGTTTGAGAAATTGATTATACCCCAATTAGATAATAATTATATATATAATTTATAAAAGTTTCTATATAATTTATAAGTAATATCTGAATACTAAGATGTCATAGAGAACAACACATGGTCTTGTCTTAATTAAAGAGAATACAAAAGAGGATTATGTATTTATATAAGATAAGTAAATAAATAATAACAAAACTTATAGATATATAAATATATGTAGTAGGAGTCTTGCAGACTCACGTTGCGTATAGAGAAAGTGGTTTAATAGGTCATGCAAGTTGCTAAAATACAATAAGAGTAGTAATACTAAAGCCTACACAACATAGTAAAATGATAGGCATGCAGACCTATATATATATATACACACACATTAAAGTTTGGCAAGAGAAAAAGAAGAAACAACTCTGCTAAAACAAAAATCTTTACAAGATTTTGCAGATACACAAATCTGAATATAAATTACATCTTCAGTACTGATTTTATTATAGTAACAACATATTAGACTAAAAGACTTCAGAAAGGAAAAGAGTTGCTGCAGTGTTTCTCTACGGAAGAAGAAGCAAAAGCATTTTGCTCTCCCAACTTGTTGTCAACTGCAAGGTAACATAATCATTAGCAAGCCCCATAAGTCAAGAGTTCAGAGATGCACAGAGGTAATCTAGTAGTAAATGGGCATATAGACTAAAAGCTATAACTGAAAACATTTATAGGTACGAGGCAGAAGATTTTTCAAAGATTTTAAAAGCAACACTCAAGTGAAATAGGAGATATCTCTACATGCAGCAGAGCATTAATTTGCCGATTTATACCAACCAACAAATCACAACTCAAACACTTTAGAAACAAAATTACTTCCACTCACACTTAAAGCATACTCGGAGAAATTATGTCCAAAACTTTCATTCCAACAAAAAAGCACCCAAACCATTCAAATCCTAAGGTGTAAGGTATTCACAATTTATACTCTAAGCTTTACTCTTTTAGAATTAGTTAAGAGATTTCTTCTACTTTTAATCATTACTTCACAAACTCTAAGACTGAATTTAAAAATTATAGACTCTACTTACTTTACCTTCACCTTAGAACTCAAGAATGTGCATAATTAACAAGAAGCATGCATGTCAGATTCTGAAGCTTTAAACTTAGAATCATAAGAAATCGTGTTAGCAAAGCATATACATATTTTTATATTTCATAACACAGACCTATACATTTGTTTTCAGAAATTCAGAACATAGATATATATTCAGACTTTAGAATATAAGACATATAAGTGAGTTTCAAATTGAGGAACCAACTCACGAGTTATAAAGTTTCAGAAATTAAAATACCGAGCCCACCTCAAGTTACATCTAATTTTAGAACCAATCCTATCAGAGTAAACCCAATGCTAAAATCCACAGAACTCTCGGCCAAAACAAGAAAAGAAGGAATCAATAGCCTAAAATTTAATGAATCAAATCATAATAAATTATAGAACTTTGGCCAAAAAAAACTCAATTCAACCAAAAATCCAACAATCCATATCACCAACATGCATAATGCAGAAACTGAAAATATAGTAAACGAATTAAGATTAGGGATTCATAAAACTGAAAATTTGGATTTGAAAACTAGAGAGAAATTAGATAGAATCTCAACCTTGAGTTTCCTGCGAAATCTTCGACCGAGAGACAACCAAGGACAGAGAGAGTGGGAGAGCAGCCGCATGCGACGACAGCTTCAGTGAAAGCACCGGCGTGCCTTCCTCTGCTGCATTCCACCGACAGCAACTGAGTCTCTGCTGTCCAGTAGAGGAGAGTGCCGAGATTCGATCAAAGAGAAGAGAGATAGAGATTGAGAAAGATGTTGTAAAATTTCAGAAAAATAGGTAGAAATTAAACTAGAAAGAGATGTAGAAAAAAAAAAAGGGGGAGGGAGGATTTTACTATAGAGGAGAAGATGACTGGCGATTATTTCCTCCGGCGAAGCTTGCGCCGTCCGTAACAGAGAGCACCGAGCAGACAAGAAAGGGGAGACGAGGGAGGAGCTGGTTGACAGCTGCTGCTGCATGTCGTCCGAGAGGGAGGCTCGGGCAAGAGAGAGCTGGCCGATGGCGGTGCGAGCTCCGACGAGATTCTATCGTCCGGAGAAGAGGAAGCCACGACGGAGAGAAACAGGGAGAGAGAAGAGAGAGACCGAGCTGGAGAAGAGAGGGTGAGCGACTGTGTCTAGTGTTACGGTTACAGATAATTTAGGACTAAATAAATGGGCCGGGTCGAGTCAATCTATGGGCCGGGATTTAATTAGTGATGGGCCGAGTCAGAGGATGTTTGGACCGATCATGTTTATTCTAGTGGGCCGAGTTTTAATTAGTTATGGGCCGAGGTAATAATAATCAATCGGGCTGAGAATTGTTGAGTGGGCCGAGTCAAGCTTATCAGAATGGGCTTATTTTAGTTCTGTAGAATGAACCCAAATTAAGTATTTAGAATGGACTAAGATTTATTTCTTAAGAATGGGCTTATAAATTAAATCTTTGGATTAAGTTATTAATTAAATGAGTTGGTTATAAAAAGTTTAATTAAACTATGCTTAAGATATAAAATTAGTAGTACTAATTCCAACTTTTAAAAATTCTTAGATAGTATTAATTTTAATTAATACTATCCTATAAGTGTTAATTAACATTTCAGCTTGAGATTAAATTATTTCAATTAAATTATCTTGAAATAATTATAGTATCCATTATTAAATTAATTGGGTAAAACAAATAAAAAATTATAAGGGTTTTAAAAAAATAAAATAAAAATCAAAGATTGATTTAAACCCTACGAAAATAGTTATAGAAATCTCTAAGTACTCAAATATTAGTCGAGTAAGAAATTAAAATAATTAATTAAATAATAGAATAATATTTCATTTTATTTAGATGAAATAAATTATATACTCACGATGAGTATCTTCTTCGTAATTACGATTAAGGTTTAGCGAAGGGAAAGCACTAGACAGTAAAGATTCAGATCTTATTAAGCAAGGAAGCGATTCAGGTAGGCTTTCTTATACAACTAAAATTATGTGTGTTGTATCAGTTATTATTTCGTTCCAAAAAGATTTTGAACTGAAATTACGTGAAGTATTGTCTTGCCAAAAATATTTATATTTTTGTAGGATACATATCTGCTTGAACTATTATATTCGAATTTGGGTCCTAGATGATTGTTATCTTACTTGGACTAGTGTACACCGCGACCGTGAGTCATCTAAGCGGGTTGGCCGGTCAAGTGTCCGTGGAAGATGGCCACCTTCCCGACACACATAAATACAGATATGATTGATTACTCCAAAATTTAGACTGCGCAGTCGAATTTTAAGAATTACAAAAGAATTTAGTGAACATAGGCTTCTTTAGAGATAAAATCTCTATGTCTCACTGTGTTATGGAAATGACAATTATATTAGTATGAATGCAATTTCGGCATGTGTCTAGTGAGTACTTTTGTACTCAGCCCTGCATGTATTTATAAATGTGTAGGTTAAACTGTGATGTCAAAGGGGAGTGCTCAGCGATGATTTTTGTCGAACTCAATTAGTAGTAACTCTTGGGGGTTTACATGTCTTCATACACGTAAACTTAGAAATTGATCCAATTTCACCTGCAAACACTCATTTCAGTATTCAATATTTCTAAATGTTATAATCAATGACGTATGTATTTTGGTATCGGTTACTTAGTACCGAATTTCGTATATGAATCATTATTTATCGAAGCACTTATCATATTTTCACCTTCGAATTAATACTCATTTTCTTATCCATTTCTATATTTCATTCCTGAGTCACGGTTATACCCATCGTTACTATACTTAGTGAAGGTGGGTCGTGACAGTTATGGGCCTAGCTATTTATTTCTAATGGGCTTACTTAATTAAATAAATCTGATTGTGCCCATAAGAGATTGGATTAAATAGAGCAAATAAATTAAATGGACTAGTAACATTTTAATAAACTAAGACTCAATTTAGTGCGCTAAGTCCAAGAATAAAATTCTAAAGCTAAATTAGAAATCTTAATTTATTAATTAGAAATTAATTTATTAAATTAGAATTTAATCATAAGAAATGATTAAATTATAAATCATGCTTAGAATGATAATTGAAATCTAATTAGCCTAATTAAAAATTATTTATCTTGATTCAAATATCAAGATATTAATTTAGAAATGTCCTTATTTATTTTATCCAAAAATTAATTATTTGGGTATAGTAAGTTTCTAAACCATAGCTTGATTAGAAATCCTCAAACGACACCTCTAGAGATATAACTCCTAGACTCGAATGATCGTCAAGCTAAAAGACCGAGAATAATTCTCAAAATAACTAAGGATAATACTTCCTTACACTTAGAAGTATTAAATATACTTAATAAAGGTAATCTCACGTGAGATTTATTTAAAGGTTTCGACGAGAGGTCGGATCCGCATCTCGAGAACGAAGTAATTGTCAGACAAGACTATTCAAGTAGGCTTTTCTCACTCTATGAAAATATGTGTGCATGTCTTCAAAATGAAACGAGATATTTTCAAAGCACTGTTTTGCCATAAATATTTTCGATATATGTATGATGCCTATCTATTTATTTATAATCGAATTATGTTCCTAGTAGATTAGATATACTACTCGGATTAGTGTACACAGGATCGTGAGTCATCTAGATGTTGACCGGTCGGGTGTCTGAGAGAGGTGGCCACTTCCCTATCACAAAAAAACTTCAGATATGGTTGAGTACAAAGAACTAGGACTGCAGTCAAACTAGAACTTTCTCAAAGAAATGCTTTTGTGAACATATGTGCTTTAGAAACAAAATCCTTATAATTCACTTGAAATGGCTTGACTGTTATATATGTATGTGTGCGATTTCGACACGTGTCTACTGAGTACAATTTGTATTCATCCCTGCATATATTTCTAAACATGCAGGTTAAGAAAGAAGAAGATTTGGGGTGCTACGTTGGGCTTTTTGTCGGTCTCCTAGTAACTGACTCTTGGGGGTTCTACGTGTCTTCATACACGTAGAACTTCGTCTATGCGATCCTACACGTAGGACTCTGCCGCTAGACCGTTATGTAATAGACTGAGTTCAAACTCTCTAATTTAGTTATGTTATGTAATGAGCTTATGACACTGAACATATCTGATTCTGAATTCACGAGATGAATTCTTGACTTATGTTATAAGAAGAATACTCATTATCTTATTCAATTTCATACTCGTTGTTTATTCCTTTCTTTAGTTATGTTTCCCGACTTTACTAGACTTAGTAGAAAGCGGGCGAGACACTACCCATCTTAAAATTAGTAAATAAATTTCGAAAATCGTGAACCATCAATCAACGGCTTAAAAAACTCTATGAAAAAGCTCATCCCATGAAACTTAATTCTGAAGATTCGGGTTGAAACTTCAACTAATCATAATAAGTGTGTGTCATATCTATAAGGAAATATCGTTCTGTATGTATTGGTTTAGGTCTTCACATCTGTATGGATAGAGTAGTGGACTCAATCATGGATACTTAGATTGTAATAAATATATTAATTAATTTTTAATACAATGCAAAATATGTATTAATGTAATCAAATTGCACAACATTCATAACTTCAACAAATGAATGAAGTCGAGTAATTAATTGGGTAAATCATCGTGTAAGACAACGAGTATGCTCAATGTATGCAAATAAATTTTATCATGTAAGATACCGAATAGTAATCACGATAGTGAAGTGAGTAATAAATAATTCACAAAAAATTTCTACAATGTATATGACCCGAATTTCTACATAGTGCCTATATTATTTCTTGGGTACTTGAAAATTTTAGAAAGTGAATAATTACAAAATTTATTAATCGCATAGTGGATCGAGTACTAAATCGGATAACTTGTAGGGTTGAAAATATATATAGTCAAAATTTTGTATTCCACATATCTGAACTACATTCATACATTTCAATTGTGCAAAAACCTTATTGTGGTAATGTATAAAAATACTCAAATGAACTAGTGTACATGCAAGAAATACTCACTTCTTAATAGGCATGCAAGAATTACTCACTTTACCTATAAAATTACCAAAATATCCTTAAAAATGTGCAATTTACTTATACAATTACCAAAATATCCTTAAAATACATTTTGTAATATAAATATAAACAAATTATTTGTATTTTGTGATGAAATAATAAAATATAATTAATAAAAAATTAAATATTAAAATTCCATTTTAATATGAAATTAATTTTACGAAAATATCCTTAAAATACATTTTTAATATAAATATAAACAAATTATTTGTATTTTGTGATGAAATAATAAAATATAATTAATAAAAAATTAAATATTAAAATTCCATTTTAATATGAAATTTATTTTATTTTATTTTGTGATTAATAAATAAAATGTAAGTAATTAAAAAACAAAAGATTCTTAAAATTGCATTTTGTGACACAAAATTAAATAAATTATTTAATTTACATTTTGTGGTTGGTAAACTATAATAAATGTATCTATCTACCATAATTCAAAACTTTTTCTTCTCTTCTTCTTCTCCGTTACTCTTCTTTCTCTTCTACTCTTTTTATCATACTAACACTGTATTTCAATTTTAAAAAAAAAGCAAGAGCACACCCAGACACACCCGTGAAGGTGAAGGTGAAGGTGAAGGTGAAGGTGAAGGTGAAGGCGAAGAGTATTATAGCATCTAAGAGGTATTTTAGGTTATATTTATATTATAATTCTATTCAAATTTACGTGTTTCTCTCGTATATGCTTTCTAATTCTTGTGTATGCTTGATCAAATTCTTGTGATATATAAATCAAAAAATTATGAAATTTTACAGGAAGAACCATAATAGTTAAATAGTGATTAAAACGAGGTTTGCGCTCGACAAAAGTCAAATTGCGCTCGGTCGCAAACCACCATGACCGAGCGCAATTTGACTTTTGTCGAGCGCAAACCTCGTTTTTATCACTATTTAACTATTATGGTTCTTCCTGTAAAATTTCATAATTTTTTGATTTATATAATTAATATTACCAAATATTATCCGATTAGTAAGTTCATAGGTGATTATGTAGTGTATTTTATTTTCATAGTGTAATTTATTTATTTTCTTTATAATTATGTTGTTAGTTTATAAGTTATTATTATTGTGCTATTAGTTTATAAGCTATTAGGTTATGATTATTAATCAAATGAATTATTGAAATTTAATTTTTCTATTGCAGATGAAAAATGTTACTTTGTGTTATGGAGGCAATTTTTCAGATTGTGTATATAGTGGAGGTTTGGAAGAGAATATCTTAATTGATCCTCAAATGACATCTATTCACAACTTGAGGAGCAAGATCGACAGTATATTGATATCAGATTCACGTGTTTTATTTTACGACATATACTATTTGTCGTGGTCTCTGAGAGGAAGAGTTATTAAATCTCGGCTCAACACTGATGTGGAATTTAGTCAGTTGTGCATGACACAAGAAAATCCATATCTATACATCGTTCAAAAAATTGAAGATGGAACATCGCATGATGACGTTTACATCCCGTATGATAGTCAGAATGAATCATACATCAATTCTGATAATCATGTGGGGACATCTACTTCTAGATTCGGCTCTGGAAACTGGCTTGACTCCTTAGATGATATTGGTAGGATTGTTGCTTCCTCGAGTTGGACAGGTGATATCTACCCCTATGATAATAATTTCACCTCACACGTTGATTCTAGGGTACCAGACCTAAACATGATGCCATTTAATGATGAGTCTGAGTTGGATCAGCATCAGAATCACGAAGAATACGATAATGAAGACGAAGACTATATTGAAGAATCAACACCAGAATCATCTGAAGAATCTTCAGAAGATGAGCAACAGAACGTCCTCACACATGCCACAATTGCTGATTTCGCTGCATGGATTCGTACTCAAGGAGGGATTCATAGTCTTTTGGATCTCACATACCAGAATGAGGATCGTAGTCCGAATGAAGATGAAGAAGAGTTGCATGCAGGATTGATTAATAATTGGTTAGTTCCAGTGATTCCGGTGAGTCTTACAGAAGCCCTCGTATCTCGTGAAGAAGGTCCAGAAATTAAAACAATAGGAATGGGATCTTATTTTGACACTAAAAAAGACATTAACATTGCTTTTGGATTATGGCACCTCGAGAAGAAAGCTGAATACAATGTTGTACAATCTGATAAGAAGCGGCTCGTGTGGGTGTGTGGAGCTGATCCAAAGAAATGTCCTTTTGAAATGAGAGCCTCATTCCACGGAGATACTTGGTATGTGCATAGTTTTGAGCATCACACGTGTGTGCAATCAATTGAGCATGTTGCCCCGAAAATGATTCATTCAAAGGTTATAGCTGCATACTTTGCGAAAAAAATGCGTGGAAGTTGTGATATTGTTCTCCCAAGTGCCATCCGACATGAGTTAAAAACTGAATTTGGTGTCGAAATTAGCTACGACGTGGCCCTTAGAGCAAGAAATTACGCTGTTGAGATGATATACGGTGGATATGCGGATAGTTTTAAGATGCTTCCGAGTTATCTATATATGCTGGAGAAGCATAATCCAGGTACAATCACAGACTTGGATGTTGGTGATGATGGAAAATTCCGACACTTATTTGTCGCACTCGGTGCTTGTCGAGCGGCATATGCATTTTGTATGAGATCGGTGATTGTAGTCGATGGCACTCACCTCAAGGGTAAGAACAACAACATTTTATTTGTTGCCGTGACGAAAGATGGAAACGAGCAAGTTTACCCATTAGCATACGGGATTGGACCCATTGAGAATGATGTGTCGTGGAAATGGTTCTTTACAAGGTTGAGAAGATCATACGGATGCACATCCAACACATTGATCGTATCAGATGCCCACGTATCAATTTCCAATGTCGTGCGTGAAGTATTCCCTGAGGCAACACACGGGCTCTGTTACTATCACTTAAGTGACAAAATAAAAAGATTTGGTCAAGTGATTGCCGGATTGTACCAACAAGCTGCCTATACATACAAAGTTGACGAGTACAACAAAAGAATGAGAACGATTGCACTTGCCAAGCCTAATGCATATACGAAGTTGATGGAGGTAGGTCCTGCAAAGTGGGCTCGATCGATGTGTCCAATCCGTCGTCATAGCTTCATGACGTCCAACTCAGCGGAGTCATTCAATTCACGTCTTTTGTGGCCAAGGAGACTTCCTGTTTGTTCTTGTCTTGAAGCTATAAGAATGGCAATCGAAGAATGGTTTGCAAAAAGACGTCAAAATGCATTGTTGGATCCTAATCCGCTAACCCCTCAAGCCATGACTAAGATACTAACACAAAAGACGAGAGCAGGACGCTACAAAGTGAATCGTGTCACTGAAGATTCATTTAGAGTGGAAACTAGTAAGCAAACTATGACAGTTGACCTTCGATTTCGGACCTGTACATGCATGGAATTTCAAATGGATGGTGTACCGTGTGCGCATGCCATCGCTGCAATTCAGTAAGTCTAAATGTTTTAGTTTATAGTCTATTTGTTTTATTTTAAATTTTACTAACTCCGTTACTAATCACTTGATTTTTATGTGAAAAGGTATTGCGGTCAAGCTCTAACAAACTATGTCGAACACTATTACACTCAAGCAACATTGATTCGTGCATACAATTGCACAATATTTCCTATACCTCACCGGGATGAGTGGGTGGTTCCCGAATGCATAGCTTCTAGACATGTATTGCCCCCTCCGGTTATTCGTCTTCCGGGTCGTCCGAGAATGAGTCGTCGTAGATCACGATGTGAACAAGTAGGGAGCAGGATAAGAGGATCCAGACGATGTGGTCGTTGTGGTCAACCGGGTCATACAATAACAACATGCACTATTGTATCAGATGAAGATTAGTATGTATGATGGATAGAACATTATAACTATTGAATATTGATAAATTTGTATTTTGTTGTTTTAACATTAGTCTGTTGTTAATATTTTGAATGAATTGAAACTATAATGGAATAAATCTTATTGAATAGGGGATGGATATGGTGGAAATATGATATTGGAGGAGGAAACAAGGTTTGCGCTCGATCTACGTGCTTTGCGCTCGATCAAGGAGATTTGCGACCGAGCCATATCCATCCCCTGTTTAACAACAAACCAGACTCATCCTCCAATATCATATTTCAACCATATCCATCCCCTGTTTAACAACAAACCAGACTCATCTCAGTTTCAATTAAAACCAATATGTGAAACGCAATACGTGAGAACAACAGAAGATGAGAAACCAATAAATACTAATGTTAATAGTGAAATTTCATACATATTGTTTTATACGTTTTTGGTCTCGTTTCTCTCGTAATTCGGATTAGTATTGGTTGATATTGTCGATCAAGTTGATACTTTGGTATGTTATTTGCTACTTTGTAGGTGAAAGATCGACATTAAGAGCTAACAAGGCTCGAGAGGAGAAACGAGACGAAAAGACGAACAAAGGAAGAAAGAAAGGAGTTTATCGCGCGAGAAGGAACAGAGCTTGGGGCTAGCGAGCGCTAGCCCCTAGCGACCGCTGCTACTCAGACAGAACAGTAGGGTAGCGCTCGCTACCCCCTAGCGAGCGCTACCCCCCCTCAGCCTTTTCTCATCCAGCGCTGGGGCCTAGCGAGCGCTAGCCCCTAGCGCTCGCTAGCCAGACGGATTGTTTCTTCTCCTATTTAAACCTCCTCCGCGTGATTTTCAGGGGACACTCTTCTACCAGTTTTACTTCACGTTTTTATTTTCTAGTCTAGGGTTTAGACCACGAGAGAAAACACTTAGTCTAGATTTTATTTCTCGTTCTTCTTTAATTCAGTTGTGGATTCATTCGTGATTCAAACCCGGAGTATTTTAATGCAGTATTTTTCCGTTCAATCAGTGAGTTCTTTAATTGCTTTCTTTATCGCTTTATGATTTATTTCCTTTCTGCCTTATTATTATTTAATTTTCAATTCAGTAATTTAAATCTTTCAATCATGTTCTTCAATCAATTCAAGGCATGTTTAGATTCAGTCTCTTTAATTCTTCGTTCTTAGATTTAGAATTTAATTGCTTTCTTAATTTTTGCCTAGGTAATTCGTATTTTAAATTCTTTATTTTAATTCGCCTAGTTAGAAAACCAAAACCCCATTCTTTTACTGCTTTTCTGTTCTTCAACGTGAATGAAGCCCTGTTTAGCCTTCCTTGAGAGTACGATTTGGGTTATGCTTAATTACACTATTAACAATGATCTCGTCCAAATTGCGAGTAATATAGTTCATTAAGCACGACACATTCCTTCAAGTATATAGGCTGGAAACATTCCTCGTGCCCGATACTGATCCCTTATCGGACAGTGGGTCTGGACTTAACAACGCCACGTACTTAAGGGTATATTTGAGTGAAATAAGTATATCGGCTGGAAATATTCCTCGTGCCCGTTACTGATTCCCTTTATCGGACAGTGGGTCTGGTCTAAACAACGCCACGTACTTATTTGAGTGAAACACATATATATAGTGATTATACTAAATTACTTCACAAAATGTGAAAACCGAAGATGCAATTATAATTCTATACTCTTTCACGTGTGAATTTCCCCAAGCTATGGACGGAGATCCACTAATCATTCTTTCAACCGCCATGCATGCAAATGCACCACAACTACAAGAATCTTCTTGTTTAAACTGTCTCGATGCTTCGGGTGCAGTCCATACCAAAGGCTTTTGTTTTGGTTTGATTTGAACTATATTTGTGCTCCAGTACTTGATACACGACAAACATCTCTCAAATAGCTCAAGTAGTGGCCTCAACATGTCATTTCTGCTTTTCTGTAGGTCCTTCCTCCCGTGAACATACAGAGAATCATATAGCTCCAGACTCCATGCACGTAGATCGATCTTTACAACCACATAATGCCCATTGCAAAGAATATGAATGATAACCTAATATTCATATAACTATAATGTGAATAATTGATAATATATTTTGTTAAACAAGTAATAAATAAATTAGTATGACACTTACTTGTGTAGCTTCTAACCATACAGATCGTGGCCTACTATAATTGCTTCCAAAGTAAGAGTCAGAATCCGGTACCCATTCATTGATTAAACTTTGAAGCTCTTTCCTTGTCTTTATCTTCTTACTTTTCACCATCTTTTGAATCTTCGTCCAAGCCACGTTAAGTTCCCTCTATAATTAGAAGAATAATTCAAAATTGAACTTTCATAAATAAAATACATTGATGAGAATCAATCTTACATGGATATCAGTATGGAGTATGATAGTGTTGCGAGCATTCACGTCTGGCAGTACATTTTCACTACAGGCCAACCTCTGTCTCAATCGAGTCATATATATGTCAACAACCTATATCATAAAAATAATTGATAAAATAATATGGAACGATCAAAAACTTTTTAAATCAAGAAAAATAGTATTTAACAGTATTCTTACCCAAAAATCCATTTCTGTTGTCATATCTTCAATCATCTTAAAATGAGCACCATCTACCTCATGACCACTTAAAATGAATCTCACCTTAGTCGTTTTGTTTTGACATCTAAAATCTAGGTATTTGGCTAAAATATACTCAGGAACAGCTGAAGGCTCATCAGTTGGCTTATACGGGACTTGAGGCTCAGGTAGTTGATTGCTAGAAGATGATAATTCGGATAAAATTTGTTGATGTTGAGGTTTGAGCTATGTATAAAGAATATGTAGTTAGACATCAAAATAAAATGTAATGTTTAAAAATAACTTCAAAATGAAACAATTTGAATTCATTAGTTTTGTTTAATACCGTTTGAAACCATTCGAATTGACTAGCAATTGAATCGGTGCTCGGCTGAGAACATGCCGTAGGATTAAATGGTGCAAATCCAGTACCGGTGCTCTATATTAATTCAAAATTGTGCATTAATATTATTATTAACAATAAATACAATTGTGTTTAAAAAAAAGTAATTCAAAATTAAAACTAGTACCTGTCCAAAACCGTAGCTCATGTTAGGCTGAGAGGATGCCGTAAGATGAAATGGAGCAAATCCAGTACTAGTGCTCTATATTAATTCAAATTTTGCTTTAATATTATTATTAACAATAAATACATTTGTTGTGTTAAAAAAAATTAATATATTAATAAACCACAATATTAAAAAATTAAAATTAGTACCTGTCCATGACCAATGCTCGAGAAAGGCTGAGAAGGTGTCGTGGCAGTAAATGGAGCAAATCCATGACCAATGCTCTACATTAAATTCAAATTATGAATTAATAGTATCAAATGGTTATTTAGTGCATTTGAGAAGTAGGGATTGAAAATAAAGTTAACACAAATAATGTAAAGGAGATTTGGTAAAATGAAATAAAGTACCTGTCCAAAATCAGAGCTCGAGAAAGGCTGAGAAGGTGTCGTGGCAGTAAATGGAGTAAATCCATGACCAGTGCTCTACGAAGTTAAAATGCTTATAAAATGAAATGGCAATTAATACTATCATAAAGAACAATATTAAAAAATTAAAATTAGAACCTGTCCAAAATCATAGCTCGAGAAAGGCTGAAAAGGGCCTGAATAGGTGGGCAAAGATGTGCTCAGCCACGGGGTCTACAGGTGCTGGATCTGCGTGAGAATCCCGAGCTGACTCTGTAATAGGTGGACTACGTCTATGTGTGTCCACAACAGGTGGGCTACGTCGGGATCCTGAGCAACGAAAGGTATCAGCTAATTCAGTTATCCACTTCTTCACCTTTGCACCTAATCTCTCCTCTCCAGCTTCCATCCTCGCTACCAATCGAGCCTCTAGAGCTTCTATCTTCGCACCCAATCGAGCCTCACTTGCATTGATCTCATTTTTGTAGTATTTTTTTAAATCGGCTAACGACTCAGAATCAGGAGCACGCTGTCTATCTGGTGGCTCAGCTCCACTACTAGATGATACATGTGCTGCTCTAGCACGTTTCCCAGTATCATGACGACGACCACGACCACGACGTGGCTCCATACTAGGAACACTACAATCTGAAGCTCCAACATCCTGCATATGGTCTGCACCAGGATGACTAGTAGTTCGTCTCGCACGTCGAGACTGAGCAGCTCTAGAAGGACTTGCACGGCGCGGCCGTGCAGTACGATATTCAGGAGGAAACTGATCGCCCTCACTCAATGCATTCAATGGCGCCACAAATGGTACACATAGTGGATCCTCACAGTCTAATGATCTATAATAGACCGACTCCAACTCTGTATCATCAGCAACTATGTTGAATATAGTACATCCCTGCAATTAATCAAAAAAATATAATATTAACCATTAATACAATGTAATGCATATATTTAAATACAAATTAAATAAATTATATATTTACCTCTTGTTCAAATATCTCATGTAGGTTCTCAAAACCTTTTTCAAAATTTAACTTTGTTCGAAACGTCCATCTCACACACCTCGGGTATCCCATGCACTGAAATCTCCCAGCAGTGTTGCTTAAAGAATGAACCACCTCCAAACCCCACACCATCAAAGCCCACGAGGGCCCGTAAAAATGATACACAAGCTTGTTCGGAGTCCTCCTCACGTAATGATCCAACAACTTGTACGTGTATGCTCCCCATGGGAATGCATGCCAACGATCAAGATCATCCACCAGTGCCCACAACCACTCATGCACAAACTTAGTGGTGTCTAAACCTAACAAAAATATGTATGCTACAAGCACGTGGGCCACCCTCAAGTATATGTATCCATCAGGATCAGGAATAGTGTTCCGTGTATCTAGAAAACGATCTAAGACATCTTTTCCAGTAAGTTGCACGCCATTACAAAAGTTCTGATATACAGCAACGCCAGTGGCGTTGTGTGCCACTGTGGTATCAAAATTGGAAGGCCCAAATCTAAGACCCGTGATAAGGGCATAATCTTGAAAAGTAAACTCAATATCCCTACCACATAAGTGGAACCACATCCCATTTGGCCTAACAATGGCACGAGATAGTAACCCGTGCATTGCCTGCCCTGATACCATTCCCGGTGTCCACGAGCTAAGGTGACCAAAAGACCCCGCCTTGAATCTACTTAATAAGTCATCTCCACCCAAGCTTATAAGCCTATTCATAATCTGCTTTAAAATTTTGATCTTATAATATGTACTAACCGTAGCCATTTGATTCAATGTGTCTGGCCTACGATATATTGGAGCGCCCAACATCTGCAATTTTAACAAAAGAATACAATTTAATTAAATATCATGGCCCACAAATGATTAGTGAATTTTCCTATATGATTGGCCTACTTATAAAATATAAACATGCAAGTTCACGTAAATAAACATGCAAGTTCACGTAAATAAACATTCAAGTTCACGTAAAACTA
>JAPKLX010000070.1:1522229-1616436 GCA_026898415.1 Leonotis leonurus
AATTTCTGATATAAGATAAATTGGAAAAAAATTTACGGGCCATTACAGCTTAGTGATATTTAAATTAAAATATTAATTTAATATCTACATAATATATATTAACTAATATGCTATAAAATAAAAAGATATGGAAAAAATTATAATAGATTTCATTTACTTTATACATGAAAAATTCTACGTACAGTTTGACAACTACTTGTTGTAAATAAAATTATAATATAATATTTATAGGAAAGTTTCAATTACTCAACTATTAATTTGATAATCTAATAATCTAGTATAATAAATTTTTCAATAAAAATAAAAATTTATATTATTTTTTTAAAGTCTTAATCAATTTAATATTAGTCAAAATTTTAATAAATATTAAAATTCATAAAATAAAATTGAGATTTAAGATAAATAAAAATGATTGATTATGGTGATGTCAAATACAACCATAAATTAAGAAGATTATTTTCAAATGTATTTATATTAATTATTATTATATTGATATATATATATATATATATTATAGATGAATATTGGCTGAAAATTTTAAATTAATAACAAAAATATTTCATGTCAAATTAATATATAAAAAATAATTTTAATGATTTACTAAATTAAATGTTTAAATAAAAATCATGTTATGTATTTAAAATTTAAACTATTAAAAATTTAATATTAAAAAATAAAAATTTAATTAAAATATAATTATTATTTGATTAAATAATTAATTTAACAATTAAATTGTGATGTAGAATATATATATTGTTAGTATTTATATAGTTTCAATAAATGTTGAATTTTATATTAAATTAACGTGGGATATATATATTTATAGTAAATATTAGAATTAATAATAAAAAAATTTGAGATTTAAGATACATATATAGATGTGAGATATAATTTTTTAGTAAATTTTAATAAATATTAAAATTAATTAAAAAATTCTAAAAGGAAAAGACCATTTAATCTGGATAAAAAATAAACAAATGAATAGTCAATTAATTAGCTAGTTCATCAATCTTCATAATTAATTATATATATTATCCAATTTTCAAGAGTAAACGATGATGATTAATGAATGCTATATCTTTTCGTATCATAAATGACAAGCTTCAACCCCCCACCCTCTACGCCTCCCCGTTCATCTAACAAACCCCGATTGTCGGAGTTTTTCTCCATGTTTCGGAGATTTGACTCCGTCGATGAAGCCTCTTCGCCTCCCCCGCCTCCTGCCATGATGAATCCACCTTTTTCTTCTGATTCTGAGATGAGTATGGTAAAACTTGACCATATCTCCTCTGATCTACCTAGATAAGAGGTTTTTTCACCTCTTTCGCCACCCCCACCTTCTGACTCTGAGATGAGTCTGGTCAAACTCGACCATATGTCCTCCGATCTACCTACGTCTGAGGTTTCTTCACCTCTTTCACCACCCCCACCTTTTGTGATGATGAATCCACCTTTAGAGGCCTCTGTGCCACATCCATCTCTCGATCAGTGGAGATTTAAGGTGTTTAGTAAAGGAGGAGAGACTCCCATTGGAGATGGTGGTTGTAGGTGGTGAAAGAGAAGAAAGAAGAAACCCTACCTTTCTGAGCAGTGATGTGGCCGATGGAGGTGGAAGAGGAGAGCTTCTCAGTGATGTTGGCGGCGAATTAGGCACATTTATATACTGTTCGTTAACACTTATGTTTATTCTAAATTGTAGAATTGATATGTGTGGTTTATTGTCTTGTAGTTTGCCTTGATGATCTTGAGGCTGTGATTAGGGCAGTGAATAAGGGGGTGGGGTTCAGAACCTGTCTCCCGAAGCATCTGAGTAGGGCTGTGGACATGCACGGCTATTGTGAGATTGGAGACTGGGTGAGATCTTTCACTGCATTATCTGTGCTCTGATGATATCTGGTGGTGATATGTGATGTTTGATATCTGGTGATCTTGTGATATATGTGATTTGGTGGTGATCTGATATATGTGATATATGTGATCTGATGATATCTGGTGGTGATATTGTGATAGATGTGATATATGTGATCTGGTGGTGATCTGATATATGTAATATATGTGATCTGATGATATTTGGTGGTGATCTGTGATCAGTGATATTGTGATCTGTGATCTGATGATATCTGGTGGTGATATTATAATAGTTGTGATATGGTGAACTGTCAGTAAAAGTACAATTTGGTTGATGATATCTGTTGGATACTGAGATGATAGGACTTTTGCTCATTATGTTGTAGTGAAACATAAGTTTGATGATTGTGCGTTGTGGTTGTTTGATGAGGTAATATTCTGTGTGTTGTGGTTATATGTTGTGTTGTGAATATATTTTGTGTGATGTGAAGATCAATTCTTTGCACCACACAATAATAAAGGCAATAAAAAATGTTCAATCATGCAAAACATTAAGCTTCAATATCATATGGCTCTAAAAACTGCATGTTTGCATACATTCCACAAAATAAGCATGTTTTAAAACACTAAAACAACTTGTGTGTTACACCTTAAACATTCATACCAAAAGTGATGTTTCATAGACACAACACAACCAAAAAAACAACTTATAGAAGCTGCCCTATACCTAATTGTTGCTAAATGTAATCCCTAGTGTATTCATCAACTGTTCCACACTTAGAGATCTCCCATTCTCTTGCATGTAAGCAAGACATTCCCTAACTAGTTCTATTGGGACTTCCAAGTCCGTAGGCAACGCATGAATCCTCATCAAAGCATCTTTTCTCATATGAGGCACCTTTTAGCAATTCTGCCCTTTAACCATAATTTCAAGCATGCAACCTTGCAAACTTAAATTTTTTTTATTAAGTGTGATAGGTGATAGTGTGTTAAAAGAACTTATAACTGCATTCACTAGTTGATCAATATTGTAGCTGGCAATTTCAGTTTGAATGCTTTGTATTGCTCGGAACCATCGCAAGTCATTCACATTAGTATCGGGGGAGTTAGGTGGTTGATGCACTAGTCGTATATCAAACCCATCACTACTTGCTGCAGCTCTAAAGTCTTCATCCGTGTCCTTAATGTGTGGCTTTGCATTATCTTGTTGAATGAATATCAACTTGTTTGCATCTCTAAGCCACTTTTGTTTTATAGAGGGAATAATCTGAAAACACAACATTAAATGCTTTTAAATGCAATTTGAAAACACACTTTAAATGCTATAAATGCAATCTGAAAACACACTTTAAATGCTTTAAATGCAATCTGGAAACACACTTTAAATGTTATAAATGCAATCTGAAAACACACTTTAATCTCACTTTAAATGCAATCTAATTTTTCATTAATACAACCTGCCATACACTTAAATGCAATCTGAAATTTGCTATACACTTAAATACACTAAAAAACAAAATGTAACAGCTTTATACCTCATTAATTAAACATGCGTTGATAACATCCTTGGTGATGGATTGAATTGGCTTGGTTTTTAAAGTGCCTTTCTGCCTATTCTTTGAATTTCTCTTTGTTGACACTTGTTCAACAAAGGGAAATATGGCTATTTTACCATCAAACAACACATTACCATTAGCATCGAATAATGGCCTTGACATAACACACATAAACATCACTTTTGTGATGAACGTTTTGTTTTTCCATGTCCTATGTGGTTCGGCCTCCCCCAGGGTGAGGTAGAACCTGTGGGCTACTTTGGAAATGTAGAACTGTCACGACCGTTCTTCACCCTTGGTGGCAAAGTTGGGATACGCGACTATAAAATAATTAAATAAAGGATAAAAAGGAAACTGTGGACTTTCACTGAGACAAAATGATATTTCAATAACTGAGTTTTAGTTCATAACAAAGAGTTTAACTCTGAATTGACACCTACGTCAACAATAACTGATGAAACCTCTTGCAGCAGAAACGAATCTACATAAGTCCACGTGTATGAAGACACGTAAACCCCCAAGAGTTCAACTACGCAAAAGACTGACAAGCCCCTCATAGCACCTCCATTCATCACGTCTCAACCTGCACATTTAAAAATACATGCAGGACTGAGTACAAACGTACTCAGTAGGCACATGCCGAAATCGCATACGTACATATATAATTGTAGGGGTGAGCAAACCCGAATCCAAAACTGCCAACCGAACCGAACCGATCCAATAAGGGCTTATTGGATTGGATACAAACATATTTTGGATCGGATCGGTTGAGAAATTTGAAATCCAATAACTATTGGATTGGATTTGGGTTTGCTCTATTGGATTGGATTTCACCCGACCCGATCCAATAAGAATATTAATAATTTAAATTATATTTTATATAATTAAATCTAATATATAAAATATATTTTATATTTATTAATTTGTGTTTAAAATCTAATTTCTAAACCTAACCTAATTACTCAACACTTACGCCGCAATGCGTCAAACCTCAAACCCGCACCCACTGACTTGTTTCATGTTGGATTTTATCGTTTCATTTTGGTGATTAGTGATTGTTGTTGGATATTATCGAAATGCTTAATTTTTCATTGTTTTAGGCATGTTATAACTTAAAACGGGTTTGAAATTCACATTTTAGGGATAAACAGTTATTGGATCGGTTTGACCCGAAAACCGATCCAAAACCAATATTTTTATTGGATCGGATTGGATCGGATTTGAAATGTTATTGGATTGGATCGGATTGAATTTTTTTTTATTGGATTCTTATTGGTTTGAGTTTATTGGATCGGATTGGACCCGACCCGATCCAATACTCACCCCTATATAATTGTCATTGCCGTAAAGAGTGAAACATAGGAATTTTATCTTTAAAAGCACCTACGTTCACTAAATCCTTTTTATGAAACCTGAAGTTCGACAGCTGTCTAAGTTCTTTAGTATTCTACTATATCTGTAACTTCTTCTTCTTTGTGTCGGGAAGGTGGCCACCTTCCACGAACACCTTGACCGGCCAACCCGCTCGATGACTCACGGTTACTTTATGTACACTAGTTCAAGTGGGGTTGCTTACCCACTGGAACCCGAATTCGATTAAATGATAACAAGATAGGCATCGTACAAAACATAAATCATTTCGGCAATACAATACTTTAAAACATAAGTTCTTATTTGAAAACCTTTTCGAAATATCAACATAATAACATACGAGCACACATAATTTCTTTGTAATAGAAAGCCTACTTGGATCGTCTTGACTGACGACTGCTTCGTTCTCGAACTACGATCCTGACCTTTCGTCGTACCCTTTAAATAAATCTCGAGTGAGATAACATTTTCGAGTGCATCTAATTATATTCTCTAAGTGTAAGGAATTATTATCCTTTGTTATTTTAGAATTATTCTCGGGTCTTTTAACTCGGCTATTGCTCGAGTTTCAAATTTAGATTCTAGGAGGGTCGTTCGATGATTTCTAATCAAACCATGTTTTGACTTTGATAAATCATAATAAATTGGAAATAATTCCAATTGTATCGAATCAAACTTTAAAGTGACCATAACATCGTAAAGTTTTATAATCCGAAGACAAAACACATAAAATCATTTTACTCTATTTTTCACGAATTTTCAAAGTTAGATAAATTTCCAGATTTTCGCTGGAATTGGCAGTTTGCGCAAACATTTTGAAAAATTCATAATAAATCGAAAACACAACGAAACGGGGTGATTCAAGTTGGAGATTACTCCTAACTCGATCTAGTATTTTATTATGTTAAAAATTCTACACATTCTATACTTAAAACGACAAGACAAAACCCAGGCAGAAACTGTCGCCCCTTTCTCTCTTTTTTTTAAACATGCACGATTAATTTCCGTAAATTCACATAATACTCGTATATAACCTACATACATGCTCGTCTATTCGATTCATCCGAGAAAAATCGAAAACATATAAAACGACGAGCTCAAGTTAACTTCTCAAAACCTAACATGCTTAGATTGCCTTGAAACTTAATATACAAGCTTATCTAACTTACACGAGCAACATTAATTTTCGACATTTTTTGATTCGGGCTCGACTCGATAAAAATCGAAAAGGGCAGCCCCTATTTCACCTTTTCATCAAGCTCAAAACATGAAAATAAACCGTAGAAACGTAGGTAAGATCGAGGGCTACCTTTCTATCGGATTAGATTTCGAAGAAATAGGAAAAACGAGACGAACGGGACGAGAATCGGAGCAAAACTCCTCCTCCTTTTCTCTTCTTTGTTCATGCCAATAATCTGAATTGGGGGTGACTTTTGTGGTCTTTTATAGGCCACAAGTTGCCTCTCAAAATATCTAAATATCCGGGTTCCAAATCGTCTTTTCGCCTCTTAGATATTTTCGATCCGATTCTTTGTTATTTATCTATCTCGGTTGAAACAGGAATCAACACACTCGTCTTTCTTACTCATTAAAACATCTTCGTCTCTCGTGAACTAAAGTCGGGGTTTGGCCCGATCGAGTTGCACGTAAACCGAAAAAATACTTGTTCCTCGATTTCTTGATAAATATCAATTTAAAACTCCGTTTCTTCTGAAATTCATTTATTAAACTTCTCGAGAATTTGCTCATTACTCGTGCTATCAAAATCGATAAATAGGAGTTTTCTCGATTTCTTGAGTTCTCGGTTTTACTATTCACTGACGGCGAAAAATAAAAATTTCGCGTATGGTCCGTATCGCGATAAAAGTGTATGTAAATTATCGCGCTTTGTCCATATCTCGGCTCGGACTTCAAATCCTGGCATTCGAATGAATCTCGTATTTGCTCTTGCTACCCGTTATAAAAGTATAAGCCGGTTCTCGAAAGAGCGGAGATTTGGTCTCCGTTTTCGCTGAAACTTGGCAGCAAGCTTCAAAATAAAGTTTCTAATCCAAAAATTTATTCTTGGGATTTTTTAAACACCTATAAGCTAGGTATAAAATACTCGGGTGTTACAAGAACCATTTCTCATCAATGTGAATTGTGTTACCCATATCTTTAAACTTCAGAATGTTTAAGATTCTGCCAAACTGTACAGCTTCTAAAGTGAAGCTCAGCCTTAACAGCTTGTTTGGAGCTGTGAGGTCTGGTTTGATTGCATTTGAATGAGCTCTGATTAGTCCTCCTTTGATCCATCTTCCAACCGTGCTTTTACTGACTTGAATCCCATTTGACAGCTTTCTTATTGTGCTCCTTTTGAAAAGATCCAAACTTTCAATAAGATTCAAATCTATTTGAACTCTTTTCCTTCTTGTTTGACTTTTTCTTGCATTTTGAACACGTATTATCTGACCTCTTTGCCTTTGTTACTCCTTTGCAGCAGCCCAAAGACGGGTAACGGTCTGCTTTGATACGTTGAAAAGTGAGTAGGCAGCCTTCATCTTCCCACGAATCACATTTCCATCTTTGGAGTTATGGAGCAAGAACTTGATGATCTCATTCCTTTATTCTTGGCTCAAGTCTCTCTCTCTCATATTTTCTATTTTTTGTAATGTATTGAGAATGATTTTGTAATGCTTAGTGTATTTAAAGAACACAACTATTGCTTACATGTTTTAGAGGGAATTTGTCCCCTTAAACAGTGATGTATCGAATTTCATTGAGAGGGAAAGTTAAATTTTCACTTTGGTGTAATGCTTTCCCTCTCAGTTTTTAGATTTGAAGTGTTTAATGCAAATTTATTTTTAAAGGTTTGAAGTGTTTGATTTAATGTTTCAGATTTTAATGTTTCAGTTTATTAAATGTTCACATTAATTTAAACTTTTAACTTTAAATATTCAGATTAAATAAAATGTTCAATTTTAAATTAAATCAGATTTAATTAAAAAAATTAAAAATTCAGATTAAATAAATTTAATTTGGAATTTAAAAAAATTAAAAAAAATTAAAAGCAATTTTAAATTTAAAGTATAAATAGATTGTTTGGAATGTAATTAATAAATTTGCTAATATTTGATTAGTAAGGGATCATTGGTCTACATGCAGAAAGAAAGGGGCCAACTTTATTGGGACGGAGGGAGTATATTATAATTAGCAAAAAAAAATTTTAATCTACATAATATATAAAGTATACATTCAACTATATATATTGTAATTTTGACTCAATAATTAATTAAATATAACTATAATTATGACTAATTAATTATATAAGATATTAATTATATATTTACCTAAAACAATTTTTTTCAAATTATTAAATTATATATTATTGTATATAAAATATTAATATAAATATGAAAAAAAGCTTACGGTGATGCCACATTAGATTAAGAAGAGGTGAAATATGTAATCCTTTAATATATTATATAAATTAATAAAATCATTTTGGTGAGAATTTTAGTTTTAAGTGTGCTAAAAACTTTCATTGACAACCTAAGTTTAGTTTAGGCTGCATGTTGGGAATAAGGGCACAGGAAGTACCATTGTCTGCAACATTTTTCGATTCTGGAAATCACCAAAAATTTTAAAATTTTTTAAAATTGCCACAAAATTCGTCTTACTGTGTTTTAAACTTTAAAACTTTATATTTTATAATTTGCATTTTTGTTCGTCTAGAAAGATATTTTCATATTTGACTTTATATTTTAGATAAAGAAATCCCATAAAATCATGTACAAACTCATTACACGTTATACAATATTTTTTTTACTCTTTGTTATGGACACAAAAAGAACTAAATTAGATTCAAAATAAAATTAATTTTAAAGAAATATGAAGCTAAATTTGTAAGTTTCTCATTTTTGAAGTTTGTTTTAACTTTATAGAAATGTAAAAGTTAGCTTATTCCCCTTCCTCGCAAGGAACATAGGTTGAAATTTATTGAAAAGTTGTAACCTCCGTGTCTCTAAACAGTAAACACTGATATTTTGAATAAATATGCAATTCTATTATAATACCTAAATAATATATGTGCAAGTAATCAAGGAGAATAAAACACAAAAATTGAAACTTACAATACTTATAAGAGATCAAATTTTACTTTACTCCGATAAATCTTGAGTTATTGTTTATGTAGATGATTCTGATTATAGATGAATGTGATTCTCAACGTCTTAATTTATTCTTATCTAAGACTATTATAAAGTATAGAAAATAATCTGACGCGCATTTCCAAATTTTCAAGAGTGTGTAGCACTATAACTTTTGGCCCCTGGTAGTATATTTGTATGGGGGTTGGACTGACCCATGATTTTCTAAGAGATTATGACTGATTCCCAATATAATTTTATTGATTTATGTTTATCCAAAAAAATTCAATGAAAATTACAATCTAAATATATTTTTTAACTATAAGTTTATCTAAACATAATTATAATATAATTATATTTATTCAATTTACTAAAGGATAATATTTCACTACTCGTCCTTATTGATATTATGAAATAAATTTCCTTGAAATAAATCTTTTCTCTTGTTAAGGATATCAAATATATATTAATGAATCATGTTGATGACTAAAATTAATTAATATATTTATCAAAAGTAGTCCGATGAGACATTTATTAGTAAATTTAAAAATAAATTTAACTGACCGAATATTTACCTCAAGTTGATATTATCAACTCAAACTATTATGAGATATGATTTAACGATGACATCTCAACATTTCTCGTTAAGCCAATCACCACTGCCAAAATACTAAGATATCAGATTACGAAAAAACTATTATGAAAAATGAAAAATCTACAAGACTTTGTTCTTCATTATTACTTATCCCACTCTAAAACCCTTCAATCCAATAAATGGACCGATATCATCATGTTGGATAAGAAAAGCGCATAACATCTAATGATATCACAAACTTTTACAATAGACTGTCTAGATCTACTTGATTTGGGAACACTTTATTTTACAAGAAAATATGTGATCTTCTTTGATTTTGAATCTATGAGATAGTCTACAGTATTGTAGAATATAGACTTGTTCGCAATAAAATAAACAATAAGAAATATATCACAAACCAATGACGAATGATTTATTCTCATATATAAAAGTGAAATCAAGTACGTTGCAATAAGAAAGCATAAATCATGCTTTAAAATATGCAAACTCTAACATTAAAGCGTTTCTCAGTTTCACCGTATGTGGTGATTTGAGAAATCCTATATTATTAGTACAAAGATTTACAACAAACTTCCCATAAATTAATGGAATATAAAATAAAGAAAAATAGATCAATCCTTAATTACTTGCATTGATAACAAATTATGAGTGGATCAACTATTTCCCTTGTTAACCCCTCAAGTTTTGTGTGGGGTGAACACATAAGAAAAGTTTGGATCTAAGAAACTCAATGGTTGGTCATGGGAGAATCTTCGTGAAAATGTTAACAAGTTGTAGATGAAAGGGGGAAAGAGTGTATTTAGCTTAATTGAAGACACGAGCTCTCGAACAAAGTGACAATCTAAGTCAATATGTTTAGCACTTTTATGAGCTACATGATTCTGGTTAATAAAGATAACATTCTTAGGGGTGGTTTGGTTTGATTGATAGGATAGATAGGATTAATAGCTTTAAATCTCTACCTTCCTATCCATAATTCTCTCTCTCCTTAAGATTTTAGTCATTTTTTTATGCCCCTTAATCACTCAAATGCTTGATTATATAATCAAGCAAAATTTGGTGTGATTATATAATCAAGCATTTGAGTGATTAAGGGGTATAAAAAATGACTAAATTTATAAGGAATGAGAGAATTATAGATAGGAATGTAGAGATTTAAAGCTATTAATCATATCAATCCTATCATTCAAACCAAATCACCCCTTATTGTAAAAAGTAAGTTGGGGCTAAGAGAATGGAAAAGACGTGAGCTCATCAAGATACCAATAAGTTCAACAACAACATTGGTCATATCATGATATTCAAATTTGCAATTGGAATGATTTGTTGTAGGTTGTTTCTTGACACTTCAAAAAACAAGATTACCCCCATGAAAAATAAAATATTTATATTTACAATAATGAGTTTCAATGCAGTGATCCCAGTCGACATCCGATTAGCCGACAAGAGAAGAGTTTGAACGACGAGTAAAAAAAAGTCGTAGTGGAGTGTGCCATTCACGTATCGTAAGATACATTTCACAGCATGACTGTGATCATTTGTCGGAGACTAAAGAAACTGGCTGACAAGATTGACATCATATGAAAGATCTGGACAAGTAATAGTTCAGTACTGAAGAGCTCCAAAGAGAACTGTAAATTGTGGCATCATAAAAAGGGCAACTATCACGAACAAGAACATCCCCTGTAGGAAACTTCAAGTCCTAGAAAGTAGTTGAGATGATTGAGATCCATAAGGGAAAAATCCTAGTGAGTTCAGGATCTGAACCTTTAAAGCAGAGACTGAACATCACATATCATAATGATATGGTCCACATGAAAAAGGAGAAAAATGTTGAATTTTCCCGATGATAGTAAAATAAGAATGGGTCTGCTTGACTTTGAAAAATCCTGACTAAGAAGATAGGTGCTAAATCGTTAAAACTGGAGAAGAGGGGCCTGACGAAGACCATATAATGCCTTTTTGAGGCTACAAATGTGGTCTGAAAATTGAGGATCACCAAATCCAGGGGGTAGAGCCATTAACACTAGTTAATGAAGACCATTGAGAAATGCGTTATTAACATCAAGTTGATGTAAGTGTCACCCAAGTTGAACAACAATAGTAAAAAAATAATGAACTATAGCAGCCTGCACAACTAGACTGAAGGTATAGTGAAATTTCGAACTAGAAATTGGAGAAAATCCATGAGAACTAAATGAGCTTTATGATTCTCAATCAAACCATTTGCACGAAAGTTTGGTCTTAAGACCCATTTAGAACAAACAATATTTGTGCTAGGAGAACGAGGAATGAGATCTCATGTATTATTAACACGAAGAGCATCATTTTTTTCTTGCATGGCTAACAACCAAGGTAGAGACTTAGCATTTGACTTCAAATCACGAGACTCATAGCAATCAACAAGAGCCGAGAGAAGGGCAGTGAAGGATAAGTCAACGAGATAACAGGGTCTGAATATATCCGCTCTAGCTTGAATAATCATATGATTAACAACAGTGGGTGCAACTAAGTTTGCCGGCTCGATATCAAGAGGAGCATACTGATCAGGTGGTTGCAGAGTTACATCCTTGAGAGGATTAGGCTATTTAGGTTGAAGTAATACATCAGACTCATCGTGGAGGATGACTGAACGACATGAACTTGAACACCTCTGTCCTCATCAATGATAGAAGAAGGGAGCCGACGCGGAGGAGCTAATGTAGCTGGAGTCGGTACTGAAGATACAGGAGTAGCCGCTATATATGGAGGAGAGGTTCCATCCAAAAAAATAACAATATCTAGATTACCAGGTGAAATAGAATTCGACTCACTAGAGAATGGAAATGGAGTTTCATCAAATTGAGCATGTCTTGTGATAAAAATCCAAGATGTGTTCGGATCTAGACAACGAAATCCTTTATAGATACTGCTATAATCCAGAAAGATGCATGAGTGAGAAAGTTTATTAGCTGCATAATCACATAAATACAGGATGACACGACAACCAAATGGTTGAAAGAGTGCATAATTCAGAGCAAACTCATGTAAAGCTTCAAATAGAGATTTGTTTTCCAGAACGGATGGATGAAAGCCTATATATAATATATAAAGAAGTAGTTAAAACATCAAATTAAAAAGAAGCAGGAACATGAAAGCTAAACATCATAGAAAGACATGTTTCAGTAATATGTCTATGTTTATGTTATGCATGGCCGTTTTTCTATGGTGTATAAGGACAAGAAAAACGATGATGAATTCCATAAACATACATAAACTCACAAAATCGGCCAATAACAAATTCAGAGTCACCATCACTCTGAAATACTTTATTGATATGAGAAAAATCATTGCAGACAAATTCATGAAAAAGTACCAATGTGTCAAAAAAAATCCAATTTAGTGTGCATGAATAAATCTATGAAAACGCAAGAAACTATCAATAAAAACAACATAATACTTTTAACCGGTAGAAGTGAAAATGTGTGCAAGATCCCGTGACATGAATTAATTTAAGAACAATAGTAGCATATTTTCCATTTAGATCAAAGGGTCAACATTTACTCTTAGGCAACTAACAAGATGAGCAAACATTGGGATTCAGTGATAAATGTCATAATTTATTCAGTAGTGAAATAGCATCAAATGTGATATGCCCTAGACATAAAGTTAACACACTACGATCTAAGTAAATATAATCCTCGTTCACATCTACTCTGAGCGAGGATTCTCTTGGACTCTATGTTACTCGATTATGACCGGTAAAAGACTTGTTAGAGAAGACAACATCAATATGATAATTGAAGATCAATATACTGATGGATAATAAGTTTTTCATAATATGAGGTACAACTAGTACATCCAATAATTGTACGTCATTAGTTAATTTACTCGAGCCAATATGCAATATGGATAAAGAATTTTTGTTAGCAACAATAGAGGATCATTTACTAGAGTAAGGTTCAAACGAATTGAGTTTAGACTGTTGATTCGTCATATGAGATGAGGTACTAGAGTCAAGATACCAGTCAGAGGTTGGAGGAGTCACATTGAGAGATGCTTCAAATGCATGGATCAAATGAGCAGAAGGAATAACATTACGGACATGGAGGAATTGATGACACTTATCTTCATAGTATTCCCCATTATATATTTGACATCTTGGTGTGTAAGGAACACAACCCGAACGATCATTAGAATTCGAATTCAAATTCAGATTGGATTTTTCATTGTGAAAACCTTAGTTTATGTCCACGAACTTGACAATTATGATGACCACGACTGCCACCTGAGCCGAAATTATGGCCACTCACAGTGTTTTGCCCATTTTCCGACTGACCTTGTTCAACTTAGAAAACTAGGGATGACAATTTACCCATGGGTACCCGATACTCGCGAGTATCTGACCCTAATAAGAATGGGTTTGAGTGGTATTTGATATCCGCGGGTAGGTTCGTGGGTATAATTAAATATCCATTTAGTTGACGAGTATGGGTATGGATAGTTACTATCCATACCTGCGAAAACTACCAGCGAAATACCCGTGAAATACCCCTCTACCCATTTAATATTAATCATATTTATAGATTTTTCTTTAATAATATATTATATTTAATATGTCTTAAATTTAATTTTTACTTTTATATTTCAAATTATAATTATTATATTTTAAATCTACAACTACTAGTACTACAATAAGTCACACTAACTCTTCATTTTAAATTAATTTCTAAATTTGAATAAGAAAACCCTAGAACTCTCCAAACTCCATGTCATGCCCCGCCCTTTTAATACCAATTTAGTTATAAATTCTCGGATTAGATGTTCTTGAAATTTGAATCATTAATCCGGAATCGTAAAATTTATTCTTAAGTAACCTAGTGTTATCAAAATTTCACGAGTTTAAGTACTTGAAACGAACTCAATTCATTAATTATAAATTAGCTGAAAACATTACCCTTATGGATAGTACCTATTAAATATTACAACATAGAAATAATTGATATGTATTAATTGATGAATTACCAAAAAAAAAGAGGGGTAGGAATACTTATTGAGATCTTAGTGCCGAGTAAAGAGATTATAGAATGCATCCACCATTGTGTTAAATAAATCATAAAACCTTCTGAGCAATGCAATTTAATTAAGAGATAGTTCATATTTGTCTTGGGAAAATAGTACACGGTTAATACCTCCATTTGGGAAGCTAAAGTTCAAACCTTATGATTAAAGAACTACATATCCAAATAAGACAAAAGGGTTGTACAAAAAGAGGCAAATAAAAGAATTTATTTGAATATTACAAGGGGATCTTGCTCCATAGTACATCTAGAAAGAAACTCTTTCCCTTTTCATAAGGAAACATAGAAAACTTTAAAAATGTACACTACATATTGGTGTAAAAGGGAACATATAAAAGAGAGGTAGAGGGCTGGACTCGAGCAGAGCAGGAGAGAGGGAACTCCTGCCAACCTACCTTTTTCCCTACTGCCATACCTGTAACAAAAGACAAATAGAAGAGATGAGTTATGATCTGTAATGTAAGAGGTAATGCTGCAATACAAATCACATAAGAAGGGGACCTGCATCAAACATTAATAAAACAAAACATAATAAAGAATTCAATATCAGAGAACCTTCTAAATTCGTAACCAAACAAGAGAGGAACTTCAAAAGTACATGAAAGAGACTTAGTACTCTAGTGAAAGAAGGCAGGAAAGGAGAGAGAATCGTGTGAGAGGCTGAGCACTTGAGGCAGAAGGAAGAAAGCCAACTTCTCTTCCTGCCAAGCTCTGAGAACTGCTACAAAGCAACAAAATGGGTTAAGAAATGGTGATGCAATAGAGAATCAATGATATCTAGAACTCCAGATCTCTATCAAATTTTTGCACTATAAATACCAACCCCTCATCACACGCAAGAAATTTCAAAAACCAACTAAACACTTAAAGGAAATTTTAGTGAGAATCTTAGAAGGAGAAGTCATGCCCGGGAAGCCTACTACAAGTTCAATTTCAGGAACAAGAGTTCTTAAGGTAAGACTAAATGACTCAATCCTTTATAGTATTCCTTTGTAAGCAGATTTTATGAAACCTAGAACCACTCTTTAGTTCTATCTCTTTTAACCAAACTTAGGACATCAGTGCATGCAATTATTCCCAGATTTTAAAAGACAGAATAGTTTCTGTCAACCTAAGATTTCAGCTAGATAAGAATCCTTAAAAGAAAATATAGACCCGCACATATTTTAGAGAAATAGCAAATCCTAGTCCTGAATCATTTATTTAAAACTTACGGATAGAACAACAAAGATAGAACTATAAAGCTCAGTGCTTTAACAATTGCAGAACTGTGAACTTCGAATTAAACTTTGTATAGAATTCAGTTTCTAAATCTAATTATCTAACTTGATACTTAGAAATCAGAATGTGGTAAACATGTTCTAATAAAATCTCAAGCAAAAGTTTGAACTTAAAATCCTCATTACAGAAACTCAGGGAAGATAACACAATACCCTTTAATTAAGTAAGCACAGAACATAGATTATCTTTTTTAAATTAAAACTTTAGAAACTATAAGGATGTGATGTAACAGAATATTAGGACTTCCAAAGACTCACAGAAACTCAAGGAATAAAAATGATACAATTTCATCATAGGCATGCTCCTATCCAAACTCATTCAGTAATTGACATGTCAACCACTAGATACTACACACACAATCAAGGAAACAAGAGTAGAAAACGTAGGAAATGGAGACTTAGCTGCTGTTGTAAGGGTTCGACATGCAGGACAGCCGCAAGAACTCGTCTAATGGCCACTGTCCAGCACTGAATCACCCCCATAGCCAAGTCTAGATACCTCGAACTCCACCTATATCCAGACCGAAACAAATCCCCTCTAAGAAGCAAGAAATAACAATCAGTACCACTAGGACCAAATCTAAGCCTGAAATTGATATAGTAGTAGGGCTGAGTCCAAGAAATCTTATAGGAATATTTAAAAAAATTTAAAACATGCATAATCTTAATGGGATTTAGTAATCAAAATTTAGAGTCTAAATCAAATCCATGGATAATAGGACTCTGTCCCTATTCCACAAATTTAGCAAAGAACTTAAAACATGCAGTGGATTAACAAAAATAAATTACAACAAGATATGATTTAGGGATTGAAAAATTAGTCTGTAATCTTGACCAAGTAGAGTTCGATGAGGTGCACTTAATGACCTCGAATATGACTTCTGACTTTGGAGCAAGCTGAAGCTCAAGCTAAAGTACCGCAGGGAAGCAGACTCCAACATCTGGAGCTAAGCAGAAAACTACTCGATGAAGACGAAGAAGGAGGAAGCAACAGACATAGGCGAGGAATATGAAGGGCAAGAACCGAAGGCGTGGTGGCCAAGATTTTCCATGCGCGTAACAAGGAAAGAGATATCCCTTATCTTTCAATGGTGATTTGAATGATTTGGAGGGTCTACTCAATATGGACATAACCCATCAAAAAGGCCCAGACCCATCGACCCCCTCTATATATTCACGCTCAGGCACATGCTATGGCAAGTCATAAGCACAAAAGGAATTGGAGCCCCAGTGAGTGATACACGAACTACATATTTCTCCCTCTTGTCTTGGTTTATGTTTTAAAAATATTTATAAGTGATAGGTAAGAAGAAAATAAGTCATACGGGCACTCTTAATTTCATGCATTCATTTTACATCCTTGGTCAAGGTTGGTCCTGCCCAAAGGTAATTCTGAATTACATACTTCATATTTTAATTCAATTATGTTTTCCTTTGTCTATTTTGCATTATTTCATTTAATTATGCTTAACTAAGTTTTTATTCTTGAATTGGGTGCGATGAGTTATGTTTAACATGTTGTTTTTGAGAGGTCTAAACGAACTTATAGTTGTGTTTACAGATTCCTAAAGCACTAGGTCGGATTTTTTTATAACTTGATCAAATCATTGATGCTAATACGACTAGTAGCATCTTGGGCAAATTGGGTTGAAACTAAAATTTGAAACCAGATCATAGGGTGTCCTTGCTTGCTAGTTAGAGGCACTACTATGGGTGATTGTGGATCGAAGAAGTTTCATTGGCGAGGAACCTAAAAAGGGTGGAGCACCAATGGGACATGCACTTTGTCCGGTTAGGTATATTAGAGTAGGTTTGACTTTGGTGAGAGTCTGGGCAAGGGTGTAAGGGATATGGAAACTCTTATCTTTTAGATCGAAATGATATGTAGGGTGGGACTTGAGGGAATATGACAATTAGAAAACGTGGCAACCGTAGTTGATTAGCTACCTTTAACCAACGACATGTGTACACAGTGAAAATCTTTGAACCAATGATCAAGAAACAAGCAAAAACTTACCAAATAAACCTCAAATCAAGTTTCTTTCTCTATTGATTACTTTCTATGTTTTCTTTTTAGTTATTCATTTTCAGTATTTACATTCTCGTATTCTGGTTACTTTATTGCTCAAGGAAAGAGTCAAGTTACAAACCTCCTAAAAGTGATATCGAGAGAGAACTTGACCAACTTCATGTGGGATTAATCATGTGCTTACCACTAGCGGAACATGGTGCAAATGATAGAAAAATTACAAATTTATCTTGATTAGGAGATAACAAATGATCCCCGCTGACAAGCCCATTTGTCGTGCTCTTTTTGAGTTTTTTCTATGTGTAGGTTGAGTCTTGTTTTCTTTGTTTTTTGTGTCTTTGTGTCTGGAAGGACAAACTTGTGTGAGACAAGTAGTTGAGACGATTTTTGGGCAAGTCAGGGCCACATTGCGTGAAAGAGGCAAATTCCTGAAAGCTAACACCTTGAGCAAGGAACTAAAGACAATGTACTGTGCGGAATCTGAATTTGACCTTTCAAAGCTGGAGGTGAGATTTCTTAAGAAATACCTCGAGCAAACCGTTCTGAGATTTTTTGTGCCCTAGATGAAGTACCTGACGAATGAGAAGTTGAAATGGAAAGATTTGAGGAGATTTTTGGGAGAAGTGGATGCATATTCTAACCAAGGTGCACCAACAAGTAATGACATTTCATTTACCCTGCCAGAGTCACATAACGAAAGAGTTAAGAAGGTCAACTGCTAGAGATACTAGGGATGTGGAAATGATCTAAAGTTTGTATTGTTATGGAGACCGAAGAAGAGACCGGAAAAACTAGAGTTTTTGAATAGAGATTAAATGAGACAAGTTCAATTGATTGGAGGGATGAAGTTCGGAAAAACTAGAGTTCTTGAATAGAGATTGAAGGAGACAAATTCAATCGATTGGAGGGATCGAGTGTCCGGTCAGGAAAAGAAAAAGAAATGAAAAGAGAGTATGACAACATAACAATGTTTATGAGGTCGGTATGGCTGATACAATGTAAAGTGTGATATTGTGAATGACTGTATGGGATGATTGGAGACACTCTATATTAATAGATATTAGTACATAGATTTACAAAAAATATTCTCATTATTTAAGGGAAGATAAAAAAAAGTCAATGTTTAATTAAATGCAATAAATGCGTCAACTATTTTTCTTGTTAACCTTGATTTCGGGTCCAACGTGAAACTATTGATTTCAGTTCAAATACGAAACTATTAATTTCAGTTCAGTATGGTGTTGGTTTCGATAGTCTTAAGTTTGTTTGAATTTATTCGATAAATTGCAGACACAAATTATATGCAATATTTAAATTCTTATTTTATTTTATTTTTAATTTAACATTTAAGAGAGTTTGAACAATTTTTGTTTGAAAATAGCAGGAAGTTTTATGCAATTCGCCCAATAAATGCCCATGTTTGTCGAATAGGAGTGTGTACAAATTTTCTTAAACCTAAGAAAATCGAATTGAATATGAAAAAAATACAAACCGAATCGACTGCTCAAAAAATATAAATCGAACTGAAAACCGACCGATCAAAATCGATTAGTTCTCAGTCGGTTCGATATTTAACCGAAAAATATATTATTTGTATTTTTTAATTTATAAATAATTTATAGTATCCATCTTCAAAATAAATACATTTTTAAATTTTCATTTTATATATCAAAAATATATTATATAATTATATATATTTTTACTAAAATATACATAATTTTTTAATATTAATACTAATTACATATATATATATTAAATATTTATATAATAATATTTCGGACGATTCGATTATTGGCCTAACTTAAAAAAATAAACCACAAATCGAACCGAAATCTATTAATTTTAAAATTTAGATATCAAACCAATTTAAATAAAAATTGAACCAAAACCTATCAATTCGATCGCTTTTTAATTCGGTTCGATTTTGCATACGTCTCCAAGGAGTCTAATGGAGGAGAATGTAAGAGTTGATTTTTAACGACTAATTATTAATTTAAAATCGTTTATTTGACTTCTTATTTACTTAGTGGAGCATCAATTATTTTCTATCTGAAAAAGATATCATATTTTTAAGATCAACAATGAAAATTTCAACCTACAACCATGATTGCTGAGTTGAATCTTAGCAGTTAAATAAATAGCCTGTTATCACGTAAACAAAAAGAAACTGTCCGTACGTACACGACAAAAATTGACCTTTACAATCGCAAAAATAAATTAGACATAAAAGAAAGTAATACTCCATTAAAAAAATGCATATTTGGCTTATAAGTTTTTAACTTATGACTAAAATATACTATGGCTGAAATAAAAAAAAAAACTTATGACTAAAATATACTATGGCTGAAATAAAAGTTTTGTGATCCACCAAAATAGTTTACATTTTGCTATTTTGTGATGTACACGAAAATGGTTTACATTTGAAACTTTTCTTTTATAGTAATGGACCCACCATTTTACTATACACAATTCAATTTAAAACAGTATTTCAAGTGGACCAAAATTTCATTAACTACACGTCTCCATTAAAGTCAAAATATATTATTAAAATTCTTGCCGGATCAAACTGTAAATCAATTTTATGAACGAAAGGAGTATTATTTATTAATTATATAGTATAATATATGTGAAAGAAAAATGTGTGATTTAATAAATATGTTATTAATGTAATGATGGTAACACATTATCTATAATTAAGGACTTATTTGATATCTATGTTCTGATATATCATTACATCTTAATTACTTTATCATAAGTACATAATAATTAATATGAGATTATATATCATGACTTAAGTACTAAATAAAATCAAAATATATATCATGAGTGTTTAGAAAGTTAATTATTAATCAAACAATGTATTATAATTATTAGTAAAAATAAAAGTATACATCTTTTTAACATACATAATAAAATATAAAAATGCACTTATTCCATCGTATTATTTAGATATCATTTAACTAAAATTGCGACTACTTTCTTGATTTTTTCCATAAATAATGGACAGATAAAATTTCATATCTGTATGTACATGTTTTTTATGGATGGATAGATGAAGCATTATTAATAAGATGGGGCTTAAACTCAAACACCTCTCAAGACAAGAATAGATGCTTTGAAGAAAAAAAAACATCAGTAAGTTCTTTCCACGTACCACCTCCAAGGGAGCTAAGGCACGAAGAAAAGAAGAAAACGAAAAGAAAGGAAAAGTAAACTATAATGGAACCAGAAACTTCCCAGTAAGTTAATTACTACTCACAACACATGCACAAAAAAGAAAACCATTACATTTATTAAAAAAACAAGCAGAATTTTGCACTCCATAATTTTGACTTAGAATTGTTACACACTATGATTTAATTTCCTTAATTGTTTATTTTACAAATTAGGTTCGAGTCGAGCGAGATGCTGGCGGCGTATCTGGCGTCGACGCCGCTTCTCGACAAATCCTGGCGGCTGTGCGGCGGCGCCAACGCCGCCGTACCTCAGAGCTTCACTGTGGAGCGGGAGGCGGAGATCGGGTATGTTGCGTTTTCAGGCGTGCAGATGGTGGATTGCTCGGAGGAGACATGCCGGCAGCTAGTGGCGATTGAAAGCTATGCCGCCGGAATATTCGGTGGATTCTGTGGTGCCATTGGAGGCGATCGTGAGCCAATCATGGTGCATGGTGGCTTACTCCAACTGTTTCTCATGTTCTATCGCACCCACAACCTTCAATCCAAGGTTACTTTCCCTTTTTCTTTTTTTCTTTTTCTTTCATAGTTTAAATTAATTAGATTAAAATCTGCCAATATTTGCGTAAACATCACCTAAATTTTAACATTTATAAAAAATATATCAAATTTGATAGTCCCTCTAACCATTCGTTCGTTTAAATATTAATAATATGTTTTAAAGGAATATATCTGAAGCTCTCTTAATTTATTATTTTTAAATAATTATATATATTGAATGTAGTTTAAGTCTTATTTAATTTATTATTATTATTAACTGTATTGTGTTAAGTTTATTTATTATAAATGAAACTTTTGAAATGTATATTTTTTTGGCGTGAGTATATATATGAAAAAAAGTTCCACTTCCTCTAACTTTTGAATTTGGGAACAATCGAAGCAGAAGTTTGTTTTCTTTCTCCAGTCGAAGTTGAAGTTGGAAAAAGTAAATGCAATTAATTTGGAATAAAAAATAGGTCGTTATTATTGCAAACCTAGAAAGAATATACGTGTGATCAAACTCACCTCACTGATTAGCATTATTTTAATAACAAATTGGATTCAGTTTTGCTAACTCAACTTTTTTATAACAATCAATTTTTTTGAAAAAGGATCAAATTATATATAAATGATGTTACCAATTTGATGGGTTGCAATTTTGACGATATTTTACTTAGATGTGAATTTCTCATTGTTTGTGATGATTTAGCGTCTACTGGAATTTGGTTGGTAATGAGATTTGAACGTGAGAAATTGTCACATTTCATATTGATATTGAAGGGGTAATTAATGTCAATATAGTATAAAATTTAAGTTTTAAGGGATTATCAAGTAACATGATTAATCATTTTAACAAAATGAGGACGAATGTCAAGCACATTATCAAATTTATTGTGTCGTCGTAGCATAACGGACTCCCATCTCGTGGACTTCGAGCGAGACATATTTTAAAAGGATGTAGTATACTACTAGACCATAACGTATATTAGTAATCTTACTTTTGTTAGAGATAGAGAACCGTTCAGAAAACTAAAGTATTCTCATTATCAAGTGTGACAACGAAATTAGGAATGTCATTTTCATTTCTATCTTTTAACTTTTCCTAAAGAATAGGTGTGAATACAAATAGGTCTATGAAAAAGTCTCTTGAAGTAAACTTTTATGACCATTTAAGTCACAAATATAACTGTTTCTCCAATAATCCTAAAGAGCTATAATTAGTCATAAAACAACTACTCCCCGTCTAAAGAGATATAATTAGTGTAATAGTGATAAAAGTGGTAGGGTCCATACCTTTTTAACGGGATAACTTTTACTATTTTATGAATGTGTCAAGCTTAGTGGAACGTCCAAATAAATAAATTGTGTCAAGCTTAATAGCACGGAGGAAGTATTTCTTTGGAAAAACAAATTAATCAGAATCTTTGACTTCTGAGCAGCTAGCTAACCCATGAGAAAGTATGGTTAGTGTCGTTTTACAGATCAGTGAAAGGTTTGATTACTGAAAATTTAAAGAATAATATATTAATTCAGAAAATAGAAAGAAAAAAATAATAATTTCTTTGGCACATTAATTAAGATTTTTTTAATCTACCGTTCCTTAACAGGCTTTAAATTTCTTACAAGATGATCAAGATTGTCTCTTAATTATATATCACCATTACTTGAGAGGAGATGGAATGATGGATTGATAATTAATAATTAACTGAACATATTAAGTCATAAAATCATAATTGATACTAATTAATAAATGCTACTATTAATAATTAACAATTAGACTCGTTCACACTTAGCATAGACTTACTGGAATAAATGAACATGTCACATCTTTGTGACTAGCTTGTATGTCTAAAGTGTCGAATTTAGATATAATCATCAAATTTGTGGTATTAATAATTAAGTTTCATCAATGTATCTCATATTTTATGCTACTTGTAGATCTAATTTCTTGATGATGACTTGGAAACCCTATAAAGATACATGACAACTAAAAGTATGCAATCAAGCAACGTAACCTTGCAAGGATTATATTCTTATTTAAATATATCACATCATGCATTGATGCATTTGTGAAATTAGGTGATTAGCAGCCTTAAAGTTAATTGTTTCGTTCTCTTTAATTTATTTATTTTCTAAAATATTCAAGTGATTTAGCCATCTAAGTTTTGTCCGGTTGAATGAATCTGATACACGGGGGCCCACCAAGGATTATGTGGTTGAATTTTGAAGTAAAACCGATGGCTAGACGTCTAATTAGATAACTAGGTAGGGGGTGATCAATAATAGTTCCTTAAAGTAGTCGATAATTGATAATAGAGTCACTCTAATTTTTATTTTTATTTTTAATGTATTAAATAATATTAAATTATATTTAAAATAAATTCTGATCGAATAGTGTGAATTAATATTTTTTTAAAATTTTAATATTATCTTCAAAATACGTTACATTGTTGGCGAGCGTGTTAATCTGGACTGATAATCATTTTCGTCCGTTTTAATTGACCAAAACTCTGAATGTTCATTAATTTTTACGTCAAATGTAATAGAATAAAGAGAATATTAATTATCACTTTAATAAAATATAATCATCAAATCCTCAATTCCGTTTCAATATTCAGTTCTGTCTGAATTTGGTTACCCTCACGACGACATTTGAACATAGGGAAAATCAAACAATATGCATAAATTGGAAATTGATAAATTTCATTTTATTTTTTACTTTTAATTTATTATAATTATTTAAATAAAGTTGAAGTAAAGCATAATCGAAAACAAACCATCATTAGCCCTAAATTACGCCTGTAAGAACATACTTATGAGAAATGTTTGCTCTCTTTAGATAATTAATGAATCAAAAACACGACGAAACATCCTATACAATATAAGGAAATCAATTAGGGGTGTTTACTATGTAGGATGGGATTAATTAGAATAATCCACCCTCTTGAGATTACATTAATCATATCCTTCTAGGTGGGATAGAAATCAAGGAAATAATCCCTTATTGGAGCCTTAATCACGGGCTTTAGGATATCTTAGAAGTCTAATCCTAATTAGTTAACGCTAGATTGGCCTATACTATTTTTATCTATCTAGGCTTATCCCTCTTAATCTCACTTAGTAAACACCCCCTTAATCTATAGCCAGTTCATGAGTTTATTAGTTTCCTTTTACTTGTAATATAATGAATATTGATAAAAAAAAAAGAGTTAGTAATTTTGTAAAATAAATAAATGATGCATGGCAGGTAGATGAGCTACTACTGAATGGATGCAAATCAATTATATGCACTGGTCATTCACTAGGAGGAGCACTTGCATCCCTCACAGCCCTTTGGCTCCTCACCACTATTCAGTATGCTTCACTTCCCACTCAAATCTTGTGCATCACATTTGGCTCCCCAATGCTCGGGAACTACTCCTTCTCCCGAGCCATCCTCCAAGAACGATGGGGCGGCAACTTTTGCCACGTCGTGGCCCAGCACGACATCGTGCCACGGATTCTCTTAGCCCCAGCTACCCCCATCATGCAAGAGCTCACTTCTCTCTTCCAGTTTTGGCAACTTTCTATGGCCTCCCAGTCTCTTTCGCAGCAACTTGGTTCGCAATTGTCATACAATGACATAGTTAAGATGTTCGAGCTCGTCTTGACCTGCGCGGAGAAGAGGAGTGGAGGAGTGGAAGATGAAGAAGGGAGCTTGTTGTTCTCTCCCTTTGGGGGGTACTTGTTCTGCACTGATAACGGTGCAATTTGCTTGGATAATAGAGTGGCTATAATAGATATGTTTTACTTGATGATGTCAAAGAGTTGTCATGTATCATACATAGAGGATCATCTCTGCTATGATCGCTACATTGCACGTGTTTCTTGGAGCTACTTACATAGGAGGAGCCTGACCGACGTTTGGTTCTCCGAGTCGAGCAGCGAAGCTGGAATTACCTTGGCTTTGCACTCGTCGGGAATTCATTTACAGGTTAGTCAGTGTTTGGCTAAGCTTATAAGTTTGTTTAGGAGCTTATAAGTTTTTTAAAAGTGTGAGACAAATAATTTTTTTTAAGAGTTTATGAATTGTAAAAATAAGCTTTTGGATCTTATAAGCGGTTCAAAAAATAAGTAGGTTCTCAGTCAACTTATTTCTTCAAGAATTTGAGCTGCAACAAAATTACATAAATTACGTACCCTACAATATTTTATTATTACTATATTTATCCCAATCAATTCATATGAAAAGTTTAAAATGTCCAACACTTTATCATCTTATAAGCTTATTTATCCAAATACCTTTGAACACTTAAAAATATTAAGCTATGACATAAGCTCTTCCCTCTCAAAATGAAGTCATTCCTAAGCTCTCTACATGGGGGCTTTTAAATTACTTACAATTTCTTACTTCTTACTTCTTTGGATTGTTTATTGCAGGAAGGGATCTATGGTGCAGCGAAGAACTGCCTAACTAGGGCTCGGGATAAAGGGTGTACGCGCAACCTCAATAACGCTAAGATGGCCATTTCCTTGGCCAAATTCAATCCTTTGAGGGCTCAGATAGAATGGTACAAAAAGTTCTGCGAAGAGAGTAGTGATGATGAGATGGGATACTACGACGACTTCAAGCAAAGGAGCAATTCAAGAAGATGGTCTAAAGTGAATCTGAACCGCATTAGGCTGGGACAGTTTTGGGACGAGGTGATACGCATGCTAGAACAAAATCAACTCACTCACGACTTCCACAAGCTGCCCAAGTACGTGAATGCCTCTCGTACATACACACTCCTTGTCGAGCCTCTGGAGATCGCGCACTACTATAGAACAGAAATGAACGAGAGAAGAGGGCACTACATTGAGCATGGAAGGGAGAAGAGATTCAAGATTTTTGACAAGTGGTGGAGGGAAATGAAAGTTGGAGAAGAGGAAGGCAACCCGAGGAGCAGGTTTGCTAGCTTGACTCAAGATTCGTGCTTCTGGGCTCGAGTAGAAGAAGCTAGAGACCGCGTTTTACACATTACTGGTGAGAGGGATTCGGGGAGGCACTCGGTTTTGTTGGACAAGATTGATGATTTCGAAGAGTACGCACGAGGCATGATTCGGAGGAAGGAGGTGTCTGCAGATGTCTTCGCCAAAAACTCGAGTTACAGTCTGTTCAGGCAAGAATTGAAAGATCTCAAATCTCGACAGCAGCTTCTATTTTCAGTTCCTCACGATGCAACTATATTTTGATATGTTGTGAGGCTCTTATAATGGTACTCAGTTGCTGCATTCCAGGCTACTAATACTTAATTAGTTAATTTACTTTTGATATAATATGTACAAGTAAGCAAAGGACATGGTCTTTGAATAACACAGATATCTAGCAGTTGTAGAAGAAAGAGAGAATCGAGGAAAATGTTGGGATTGATTTTGGTCTTCTGCGTAGCAAAATTAAAATGAGTGGAGAAAGATGATAAATAATGTGAATGGTACGAGGGAGAGAGATAAGGTTGGTTTCTATAATTTATCAATGGGCTTTCACATTTATTTCATTTTGAATTAAATAGAAGTCTTTACCATTTATTAGTGGACTTTCATTAAATTAGACTTGACTTTATTATCAGTTATGTTAACGGGCTAAGTGTGGTATATTTTATTAGTTAGTTGGGTCTTTGTCATTTAATTTAATACGACAATCAAATGTAGTCTCCCTCTCTTAGTAAATTTTGACATAATTTATTATATAATATATTTAGATAAATATATATAAAGTGTGTCATGTATATTAAGACGTTAAAAATATTTAAATAATAAAAATTAATAAGAATTTATTATAGTACATATATTTTTATAAGTCTAGGTCATGTCTTATAAATTTTTTTAATATTATATAATTAGGTGCAGTGGGATTAAAACATTGACGAGATTTTAATGATTCTATTTTCAATTCAAGTTCAAAGTTAAGATTTAGTGATTTAATTTATTTATGTAGTATTTATAGTTGTCTATTTTAATATTTTGTGTTTAGTCGTATGTGTGATTGTGAAATCAGTATTGAGTAGTATAATCATTTCGAAAATCCCTCAAGTTGCTCTGACTTTAATTATTGCAAAATATATGTTATGTCGCAAGGAGCTTGCTAAATGGGTTCAGGACGTCACAATCCTTGGTATGTCACAGTGTGAAATTCGTTATGTTATGTTATGGTACTATATGTTCTTACTGTTTTATTAACGTGGACAACGTTAGCATAAGATCTCACACTGAGTATACGTTTTGTATGATCAGGTCCCACAATAACATTTTTTAGATACATGATCTTGGAGATGCACAACGTTGAATGACGCATCAGATATTATATACTCCCTCTGTCCCACTATTATTGTCTTACTTTGACCAAAAAACTATCACAATTTTGGTCAGAGTAGGACAATAATAGTGGGACAGAGGGAGTATTATGTTTTTCATACATACTAAGTACTTTTGCAAATGTTAAAAAACTTTGACTTATAATTTTGTGTGTTTTGTATTGTTACGATATCTAAATCATGAATTTTATATTCTTCATTTATATATAGAATATAATATTCCTATGTTTGTTAGTTCCAAATTTTTTATTTGGGGTTTTATATATTACTTAAAAAAATTATGAGAAGTTTTCCGCTTTCAAAGTTTAAAAAAGATCTAGTTTATTCATTTATTAGATTAGGATGTTACAAGGGACTTAAGGTCGAATATATGACAATTATGTATTTTCACTTAAGGAAAAAATCTCATGAAAGCCCTACAAGATCTTGACTGTATGCACAAAAAATGGTAACAATGAAAAATCTGCAATGGGAAGAATTACAATGAATCACAATTAGATATCTCCAATGCATACATCCATGAGAGATAGCTATAAATACATCAACACTTTGACGTTTTCAAACACTGATTACTTGTGTGAATTTAAGCATTCTTACGCTCAAAACACTTTCCACTTCTTAACTCTCAAATCCGAAAAGTTCTAGAATATTTTATACTTGTTGTAATCTCTTTCAAGTATCCATTAGAGTTAAAACAATTATTGTAACTGAAGATAGATATACCTTGATAGATATATAGTCTTCAAGCTAGAAGTGATCTGAACTTAATATACGGTAGGAACCCGAATGAGGGGCTCACGATTCGCATGATCAACATAACTAATAATTTAAATAAAACATCAATTGTAATACGCAAATACCGCATATAGAAGAAATTAAATTTGCGAAATAAATTTAATACCTTATCCTTCGCTAATCCACCGCTTATGAAGAGACGATTTGAATCGTTAGCAATGAACAACAATTCCCTCCAGGGAATCGAACAGATCTAACCGATGAAATTTTTACCTATTTCTCTCACCTACAGTCCAACTATCGTGTGGACGATAATCCGTCGGGATTTATTAAAAGAGGAGGAATCGAAAAATTGCAGTGTGGAATACTGCACTATTTTCGAAAACACAGTAAAAAAACTATGAGATATGTTGTTTACACCTTCAAGGGTGAAGTGTTTTTTTTGTCGAGAAAACACTATGTAGTGGACGCCTATTTCATTTGCTTTCCTCTTTATATATAGATAATTTTGATAGAACACGTATGAGGGGCTCATAAATGTGCATGATCCATATGTTTAATTAATCATATAAATAATTAATTCTTAATCACATAATACCACACGAGAGAATATAATTGCGGAATTTAAATAATTATACATTTCTCATTCGCTAGTCTTTCGCTTGAGGAGAAACGAATTGAATCGTTAGTTATCGAACAACAATCCACACCATAGGAATCTTCACTTAATCCCTTTCTATCCTACCTTGGAAACTTCTAACGTATTATCAATCTAGTACTTGTGTAAGGAACCTTTTTGATGTTGTCAATACTGTTAGCTTGGTTTTGATGATGCATGCGAAACCATTATTATGTTGGTTTTGATGATGCATGCAAAACCATTATAATGTTGGTTTTGATAATGCTTGAGTAACCATTAGTGTGTTAAGATATTTGATTCATTTTTATTCAATATTGTGTACTATATGATGCTTAAGATTTAAGTTTGTCTAGTATAGTTAGACTTTACAGAAGATTAAAAGTAAAATGACCAAATCGATAAAAGACAGATCATTTCCATAGGTAATCTTTTGTGTTACTCATAGCAGATCAACTAACATGTAAAGACAGGTTAATAAATATAATAACCTAATCTATAGAGCTTGATCTTATTTAATTCATGTACTATAGCACATGATCAATCTGTAAGGATAGATCGTGAGTCACGATCTGTGTCATAAGATCATGCTATTAGGTAATAGGCTAAGTCAAAATGTAAAGAAAAAATGTAAGTAACAATCTGCCTATAAGACTTAATCTATAATATGTCTTAGAATAGACTTTGGAGCATCACAATATAGAAGCATGAATAAAGAAAATATATGAACAACACAGAACGTGGTGATGCAATATAGCTCACTAGCCAGAAGACAAAGCCACTACACAGAAGACCAGAGGACAGAACATGTGAAGTTGATCTATACTATAAGAGATCAAGATCTATAGTAAGATCTATCAATAAAAGATCAACCTACGCTTTAAGTCTTAGTTTATGTACATATCACAATGTAAAGGAACAGAGCGTGAGTCACGTTCTGGTCCTATCAAAATATGTATTAGACTTAGAATAGTTTAGATGCTGATTTGTAAAGAAGCAAAACATTAGTCATGTTCTGTACATATAGAGCATCATACTTCAGAAAGATTTACATGATACAGAACGTAGGAAACGTTATGTGTATCTGTAAAGAAGATGAAGGAGAATATCAATATGTGGCTAACAGATTGATCCACAAAGCATAAAGAGACAGCTCAAGAAGTATCAAAGAAGTTCAGTCTACAGACAGAACCTAACACGAGCTGCTCAACGCAGATTGGAGAAAGCTACAAATCTACCTAAATGGATCAAGGCTGACATGTTCATGCCACGTAAGACGACACATCGGATGACACGTAAGACAAACTCCAAGAGATAGATTTATAGTCAGGAAGCTATGGTCAAAATGGCTATTAATGCTAGCTGTAAAAGCTGCACGACATCAACGGCTATAATTTTTTATAGCCTTATAAATACACCACACCTTCCAAAGATCATGTGTGAATGAATGCATGCATGTGAAGAAAAAGAGAAAGAGTGAGAGAAAGTGAAAAGAAAACTCATTGTGCGGAATAGTGAATTCACGAGAGTGAATTCAATGAGTGGAAGGTGAGTGGGTAGGATAGTCGGTGCATGTAGAGATTCCTAGAAAATAAACTTCAAGGCTGCAAGATTCTCTCTAGTATTCAAGAGTTCAATCAACACTCGTTCGTCTATAAATACCCTTCGAGTGTTGTAAAATTGTAGAGAATTATAAACACATTTATGAGAATCTCATCTCCTAGAACTTACAATAGCTTAGCACTTCAATAGCCATAGTTCTAGTATCCTTCACAATCCTAAAATTATGAAGAAGGTCTAAATACAAATCCTGACTCAGATCTTGTTCTCAGGGAGTTTAAATAAGTGAGCTATAAACTTGTCCTCAACGAGTATAAAAAAGAAAAGTGTTCTCGTACTCAACGAGGATAAAGAATTGAGGAATTGAAGGTTAAGGGATTCAGTGATAAGGTTTGATCGCCTGTGGACGTAGGGTGTTACCCGAACCACGTTAAACAATGTGTGTTCTTTATTTATGCATTGCATTTGTTGATTTTGTAATCACACTTCACGAGCGAGTAGATCCCTATCTGCGAGCTGTGCACTTGAATCAACCGCTTAACGAACACTCAACTTAATAATAAAATGTTTTCTAAGTGTTGAGCAGAATCACAACTTCCGCACACACACAATCTGTGAAAGAACATACGTTCTGGTAAGCTTGATAAAGCCATCAGTCTTTCTGTCTCTTATACAGACTGCTCACGATCTGTGTCGAGAATCATACTTGGACAGATTCTCTTTTTCTAACTTAGTGGAGAGATCTATCACCTATCACAACCATCTGTCTAGTATAGAAGCTGTCTCGACCAACTTCCTTAAGCAGAACGTGCGTAAAATTGGTAGTGTGGTGTATTCCCCCCATACACCACATCTGCTCTAACCAGGACCCCAACAATTGGTATCAGAGTGGCGGTTCTACCGACCACTGCCTCTATAAATACGAGATTCTCCCTACCGCATGGTCACTAGAATAGATGCTCACTTAGAAAAATATTTTATTTGCATCCCTTACTGCATTATGTTGCATCTTTTTCTCACCTCTTCAAGTCTTGCAGAATCTCTCTTTTCCAATGCTACATTGAGCTGTGTCAACAACAGAGAAATGTGTCTTATAGCTCATCAGGAGCTAGCAAGGGACACCGGTCAAGAAGGACTGAACACAGGTCAAGATGGACAAACACAAATTATGAAAGGAGCAGATGACCAGCTTGAAGAATCAGTCGTTCAAAATACTAGAGTGGACCAAACAACAGCCACTTCATTGAAGAACTGCATGATCTTAAGCGATCATATCCACCAGGATATAGGCTCAACGGCAAGAGGCTCATAAAACATGGAGAGCACCACTTGAGTAGGGTTCCTCGAAGAAGGAGAATGAACTCTTGCGACGTGGATCTCTACATCGGACAGCTCACGACTTTACCCTCTGATAAAGTTGAATCAATTTGTTCTCTCAATCCACGTCCTGCAAGTGCTACTACGCAGGGAACGAGGGAAATCGATCACGAGCTATTGGGGAAGCAATTTCCCCCCAGCTGTTTGGCTCAACTAAGTATAGATCAGCTCGGGCACTGATTGCATAAAGAGAAGCTAGAGCTTACGTGCAGAAAGGTGATCAAATCAAGTAAAAAAGGACTACACTAGATCACTTTCAAGTTGGAGATAGTAATGGCGTGCAGGGCATTCAAGGACTTCCCAAAGTTCAACCAAAACTGCAGCAACAGTTACCTCTGTAGGTTGGAACAAAGGGAACAAATTGCAGAATTGTCCTCAAGAAGGATTACCGGGACAATCTGCATTACCAGCCGAAGGATGCACAAGTACCTCTCCAACATAGATCAGTACACAGATCTTTAAAAATGGTACACTAGCAAGAAGCAGCTTGCTCCTCCTAGAGGATAAAGACCTATACAGCCAAAGGAGGGAACGCAAATTTAACAAGAGCAGTTCAACGAAGATCACAGAGAAGATCTCAACAACTACTACTGATCCTAAGGTCAATTGCGTCAAGCAAGCTGCTCTCTCTCAAATAACAGTTCAACACTTCAAAATTTTTTATTAATAGATAGCAGAGGGGGAACCAATTATAGTTTATACCAGCTAGCTGTTTTTAATCTTAAATTTCTTAAATTCCTTAAATTCCTATCTGTTTGGATCTCTATTGAAATAAAGTGTTCTGTTTTTCAAAAGAAAGTTGAATTGTTGTTAAGTTTCACAGATCTGTCTTTATCTCTTTTGTCTCATATCTATACTTAACTTTCACAGCATAAAGTAAAAAAAGTTGAGGACGCTTAACTAAGATTACTAGTGTATATAACTTTAAGCAGAAAAAGACAAAAGAAGAAAATAATCTTTCAAACATATCGTGTCTACTCCTCAGATCACTTTCCTCAATTCCTCTCATCAGAAGAAGTGATCTTGCAGAAATGGGGAACATACTAAGTGAAACAGAAGCTAGCAGAAATGATGATCATGTACTGAAGAGTCACAAGGAAGAGTAGATCCCCTTCCAAATCACAATTGTCATCCTTTGAAGAAATCACATAAGTCAATAAAGACGAACATACTGCAAAAGGAGAATGCTCAATCACGAGGAAACAGATCAAGTAATATCAATTCCAGATTCCTCTCAACATGAGTCACATCTCCACAGATTATAAAAGAGGAACCCGTATGCATACAGAAGCATGGGTCATTTGAAATTCTTAAGTTCAATTCTCATCGCTTCCAATCACAAATTCATATCTCTACTCAAATCAAGCCGAAGCAGATCATGATGTGAACCTTTTTGATGACCTTTTTGATAATGCCGAAAATGGAGAAGATTAACCACTATTGGTATAATCATTATTGGTATCATATTCCATAATTGATATCAGATTAATCCCAATTGGTATCAAATCACTTAGCTTATCTCAGAAAGGGAAACAGAAATAGAACGAGAAGCTGAACTCCAACCAAACACTGTTCAAATCATAGGCATGTCTTCTGCGGTTTACACAAAATAGTTTTGGCATCATCAAAAAGGAGGAAATTGTAAGAAATTTTCTGGACCAGTTCAAACATGAGTTTGAACCCAGGTTGTAGAAGAGATCGATGAAACATCCTCCCAGTGTACGCGATGGGTATCACCATCACCATCTCCACCGCTGTTTGGAGTTGTTCAGAGGTGATCTCGTCCAATGTCAGTCCCTCATCCTTCAACGGGTATGCCTGGTTGATCATTGCTATGACTTTGTAAGTTGTTTTGCTGGTCTTGTCCCCTATGGGCATCAACACGTTGGCTTTGCCATTCTTGTCACTTTGCCATGTCAGGTAAAAGGTTGCTACTTGTTTTTCCAAGAACATGTTGGGATGCAAAGTAACAATGTTGCAGAATCCTATAAACACACAAGCATATAAAGAGCGTATATGTATATTCATCAGTTTATGTGTTTACCAAGTATGGATATTCCAAGCATATAAACTATAACACATACTACAGAGCATTTTCCCAGAAAAAGAAAATAAGTAATATATTAAGAACTCGAAGCAAGTTTGCAGATGAATGAAAAATGCAAGAACTTAAAACCTTTGCAGCGAGTAATCATGGCAAAAATTTCTTCGAGTTTGCGAAACCCGTGAGTATCAAGGACTGCATAAGGTTCAGGTGACAGAAATTTCTGAACCTCAACCACATGTTGGAGAAACAAAGTGGTTTGTGGTGCCATGATCAAACACAAAAATTTCGAGAGAGATTGCAGAGATTTGAAACTGGAAATTTCTTAAGTGCTTAAGAATGCTAGTGCTCAGTGCGATTAAAGTGAAGGTGAATAGTTCAATGTAAGAATAACGCATATATATAAGAAAATAATCAACGACACAGATGAAAGAAAAGAAAAAAAACAAAAATAATATTGAAGGGATGGATGAAAATCTCCCTTTTTAGGTTTTCCCGCTTCAGCCTTTAATTTGCCGCCTTTCCTTGCGTTTGATGTACGCGCTAGATCCTAGGGTTGTAGGAGAGAGTGTGCGTATCTTCCTATCCACTGTAATTTTCCTTTTCTTCAGAGATTTTCTTGATCACAGTTTCCAAAGATGTGCTAATCATCACAAATATAGAAGATTTAGCAAATCTAGGTTAGAAAAATAACTTTACAGACTGTAATCTAGGAGGTTAATTATGGACAGTGACGTCTTTCATCTAGGACGCTTCAATTTTCCCAAAAATTCCCCCTTGGCTCAGTAATTATTTATTGAAAAATAATTTCCACGTGACATTTCTTCAATCTGGGCAAGTTTTGACGCATGAAGCCAGGTGACGTTCTGGTTTGTCATTCGGGTAGACAATCTGGTTTGTCCTTCTGGTAGACAACCTGGTTTATCCTTCTCGTAGACAATCTGGTTTGTCCTTCTGGTAGACAATCTGGTTTGTTCTTCTGGTAGACAATATGGTTTGTCGTACTGGTAGACAACCTGGTTTCCTCAATCTGGCATTATCTTCATTCTATCATCCAGATTGAGTAATCCAAGCTTTACACATAGCGTCTTGAATCTTTCTTCTGGTAGAGCTTTGGTCAAAATGTCAGCACGTTGCACATCTGCGTGAATCTTTTCGATCTGGATATGCTTTCTCTCCACATGATCTCTAATAAAATGATGTCTCACATCAACATGTTTGCACCTTGTTAATTCTAGATTGTCATCAGAATAAGCAGATCGTTTGACAGATGTTGCTTTCCTTTTTCTTGTCTTGATTGATTCTCTTCCTTCTATGGTGCGAAAGGCATAGTTTAGGCTTTGAGATTCACAGAAACTTAGTCGATATCATCTGGTTTCAGTATTTGAGTGTTGATCTGGTTGTAGTCGTTCTGATTAAGGTTGATCTGGTCAAAGTCAATCTGGTTGAGTACAGGTTGATATCGATCTGGTTTCAACTTGATCTGGTTGAAGTTGATCTGGTCCAACTCTATCTGGTTGAAGTTGATCTGGTTCAACTTTCTGGTTGAGACTTTCTGGTTCAACTTTCTGGTTTAATTTTCTGGTTGAGACTTTCTGGTTCAACTTTCTGGTTGAGACTTTCTGGTTCAACTTTCTGGTTGAGTCTTTCTGGTTCAACTTTCTGGTTGAGACTTTCTGCTTACTTTCTGTCTCTTTAACGTTCTGGTCCTTCTGACTAACTGAGAGCAGAATGACTTTTATAGGATGAAATCCTTAACAAGATAAGATATATCAAAACAGAACTAGAATCGTTTCTCATATCAGATACACTTTATACGTTAGTGTTCTGTTACATATATATAGCAGACCGAGATAACCCAGAACAGAATGAACCTAAATGTGTTTTTGAGAGAACATCATCAAAACTTAAATTTATTTATGGGGTTCCCAATTAATCATGGTCAAGTCAATTGACCTAGTAATTATATCCAATTAATTGACCAGATCAAATTTTGACTTTAATTAATTAATTACTATATGAAATATAATAAGATATATATATATATTAATGTTTAATTGACTCCACTATAAGATAAAATATTGAACTATACGACGCTCACTCAAATTACAGATGTAACCTCTTTTTATTATTAATTATTTCACGCGTTTAAGATTATTAAATCTATTAATTCATTGAGTTCGTTGAAAACTCGAAATTAATTAATATGTTTATTCGTGAGTGATTCAGTTCATACTTTAATCATTATATATGGAATAAATTTTAACCGACCTATTTTCTTATATAATAAACCTTTCAGAATGTCTCATGGGGATTTAATCAATTGGGATTTTTCAAGACGTGATTCCATGCGATAGTAATCGAGTACTTCTCGCTAAATCAATTACCACTACCCAAAATATTACTGTATAAGGTTACAAAATACCCGCAAGTGCAAATGAATCAAAACAATGCATAATCGGTTACATAAAATAATGTCATCACCACAGATTAAGAAATAAAAATTGTCACGTATAATAATCGGTCACGTATAATAATGTTATTATGTGAAAAGTAAAACTGCAAAGTTTTAGCAAAAATTACTTTATGGGTGACTTTTGAAAAATATGTGAAGTTGACTGCTTCAAGTGAAAAGTGAAAATCCTCATGGGTTGTGACATTTTGTCTCCTTTCATAAGGTCGTAGAAGGTGTAATCCACGTGTCAATCTTTGTAAAAGTATTAGCATATATAGGAAGTATGTATACTAAATATCAAGTAAAACTAACTTGATTTAATATTTTTAATAAATCTCTTTAAAATGTTGCAAGAATCTGAAAAAAATATTACAACGTAAGCGAATTGTTTATCTCCATTCACGGAGGTTGAATGACCTGTCTTTGTTGAAATTCTTACATAACCTCATATATTAAATGTTCATCTTATATGTAGATTTTCAAAACTTTTAAATGACAATTTATATTGCTAAGGAATTTTAAAAAATATTTGTGTGATAGGACAATGTTTTGACTCAGGGCTCATTTCATATTTTTGGCTATTTAAATAAAAATAAACTTTAGTAGCTTTCCAGATTGAAAAACCAATTTACCTAATTCTTTACGAGTCTGGTTATGACTCTTCAAAGTACACTAATTACAATAATAATCTACTTTAAACTTATAAATAAAATTATTATGTTTTTTTTTTTAACTCAAAATCTATCATATGTAGGAATGATAATTTACCCGCAGGTACCCGACCTTAATAGGGGTGAGTTTGATAAACATTTGATATTCACGGGTAGGTTCGTGGGTAGAATTTGCTATCCATTTAGTTCATGGGTATGAGTATGAATAGTAATACCCATGAAACCCATATACCCGCAAAAATTATCCACGAAATACCCGTGAAATACACGCAAAATACCCACCTAGCCACCCATCCAAATCTAAGTTATTATCCCACATTGAAAATTTAAGTATCTCCATCAAAGGAGGACACCTATAAAACATCCAAATTTAAGTTTTTATCCCATACTGAAATTTTAAGGATCTCTATCAAATGAGGACTCCTATAAAAGAAATAAATATCTAGTTTTAAACATAAATTTGTCAATTCAAACAAAAATATAAACTAAGTAAAAATTTAAATTTTTTTCCAAAAGACCCACCTCTCGGGTTGCCGTTTCTATCGATTTTCTGTCGGTTTTATCCGTTAACTATAGTTTTTAACCCATGGCGAGTGGCAAGTACAAGTTTGTCTCACGGGTATGGATCTGGATATCTACTTTCCGTATCCGCCGTACTCGATTGTCATCCCTAATAATATGTTTTACACAATAGATTGTGAAAAGTTATTTATGTGTCATATATATGACATAATTTACATGTATAATACTACTACTGTCCACCATCTTTCTTCCCATTTAGTTATATTCGTCCGTCCACCATCTTTCTTCCCACTTTTATTTCTATTTTTGGCAACCAATTCTCCACTCACAACACATCAAGGGGGGTCTCATTCTCCACTCACTACACACTACACATCATTATTAATGTTGCTCTCATTCTCCACTCACTACAAATTACCATTTATCAACCCAAGTTAAACCATTTTATTAAAACCCGTGAACGGAGGGAGTAATTGTTTATAAATATCTTTTCAAGAGAGATTTTATAGAAATTGTTAAATGCTGATACATGGAAACCTTTTTATAATAAATTGTAAATTTATTTATATGTATTTATTTATTTTGATAAATGATAGGGCTCAGTCGTCATCACCCAATTAAGATAAAATTATAAATGTTCCTATCCTATAAACTAGGTTCCGCTAGTGGTAAGTATATGATCGATCCCATAGGGAGTTGGTGTATTCTCTCTCACGATTTATATATTTCTATAGAGGGCCTGCCTCAGGCAGGGAAGTAACCAAGACCTGAAATTAAAAAAAAAAGAAAAAAAAAGCAAAAACGATCCTTGAATTGGGCTTAACTTGTTATGCCTTGATAAACTCCTTGGTCATCGGTGCAAAGATTCTCGTTGCATACACGTGTCGTTGATTAAAGGCAGATATAAGTATGTGGTTTTCCCCCTAGACTAATCACTATGACCTGTCACCTGGACACCGCAAGGTTCTGGTTCGTCCTCCAGAAAACATATCACCAAGACAACCCCATTTTTTACTCGTCACGTAGCCACCAAGGCCCCACCCAAAATACCTTTACGGCCCAGAAGATAAGAGATACATACTCCTTTACCCCCTTGCACAGGCTCTCACCCAAGCTAAGTGTACTCTAGTATACTCAACTGGACATTAGCGGAGCAACCACCACGGACGCTCCACGCTTTTTAGGTGCCTCGTCCATGACATCTCCATCCAAATCACCACACTAATCCCTCTGAATGCAAATGATGAATCTACTTGACCCTTTGGGCTTCCAGTACTCAGTTGTAACCTCACATGGCCCAAGATGCTACAGGCTAAATAACACCAAGAGTTTGATCAAGTTGTATAAAAATTAGATCTAGTGCTTTAGAAACACACACACTCAACTACGTTGGCCAAGTTATACCTCACAATGATAAGTTGATTTTAGCTAAACTTGTTTAACCAAAACCAAGTATTAAAATTACCTAGACATAAATAAAATGAACGAAAAAGAAAAGATAAAAGGAAACGTACTAGAATTAAATAGAATACGGAAAGCAATTCATGACAGGACCAACTCTGACCAAAGAAAATAAATACAAGAATATGTTTCCGCTCATCCAAAGATCTTGTCAAATCTTTCGTTTTTAGCTCCTCATTCGCCAGGTACTTCATCTTATGCACAGAGAGCCTCCAAACGACTTGCCCAAGGTGTTTCTCAAGAAATCTTGCCTCTAGCTTTGAATTGTCAGTTCCAGATCTCGCACGGTACATTGTCTTAAGCACATAAGTTACTTGCTCAAGGTGTTACTTTGCGTGGATTTTGCCTCTTTCACGGAATATGGTCTGATTTGCCCAAGAGTGATCCCAACTACCTGCCTTAGAAAAGTGTGTCCTCCCAGACACAAAGACACAAAACAAATAAAATAAGACTCGATATACACCTAGAAAAGCTCAAAAAGAGCACGAAAAACGGATTCGTCAATAAATTGTATAAAATTTGAAAATAGATTTTTGTTTATGAGTTTTATCGAACTTGATATTATGTTTATGTAACTTATATGGTCATGAGAATCATGCATATCATAAACGCTCATTTCAAAGTAAATGAAATATAGATATTTAATTAATTGCATCTGTATTAATTATTTGTAAAACATATTTAATATTACTAAAGAAAGACAAACATATTGAGATATTAAATAAAAGTAGACATCACCTGTATTGTAGATCTTGTACAGGTTGATAAGTGACTTGTGGATTTTTCCAATTCGACTAAGTTTTAAGATTTATGTGGCTTTCCTATTTACAGTACAATATCTTCGAGCTATTGAGATCCAAGTTCTTTTATAAAATATGAGTTTACATGCTAATACTTTTATTATGTTCATGTGTATCTTATATGTGATGGATCAGTGTTACCATACACGTTGATTGACTTTGTTAATAGTTTAAATAAAAAATTGTTCCTTGGGCCGGTTTCGGCTAAGGTAGTGTGCACAAAAAGTTTGGAATGAGCGAATTTGGTCAGGTTTCTCGATCTTACCGAAAATGGATTCTTCATAGAACACTTCGGTTTTCTCTGCTTAGTCACTATAAGGAACACGATAAATGAGCAACAATGATAACAAGCTTGATAAAACGGTAAAATGTATGTTTTCATATGATTTTGGGTGTGTTTGTTTTAAAGACTTCGTACAACATATGGTTGAGCATATAATATTCTTATAAAAATGTTTATGTTATTTTTCTGTGAAAAATGGTGCATGAAACCCAATAAGTACATTGGTACTTCGCCCAAAATTTCTTTCAAATATTTTTCACAAGTTAAGAGGCGGGTGTGGGTGAGCTGACAATGGAGGATGGTGATGACAAGGTTGTTCCCTCCTTCAAACTAGTAATTTGTTATTTCAAAAATAAATATTTCCAAACTATCCTAAGGAAACTTACGCTACTTGAACTAAATTATGTTGTGCCCTACGTGACTTCACTTTATTTTTCATTTTGATCTTATAGATTGCTTCAAACACGATAACTTACGGTTCCCTTAGAGTTCGTTTATTTATATAAGATCATCTTTAATGTTCTCATACATTGAAAATGTGGTACCTAGGAATAACTTTGGACCCTCATTGTTATTATTTGCATGTTTTACTCCATTAAAAAAAAATATTTATTTAAATTATATCATCCGTTGCAACCCCGCCTTGGGGTCGTGTCATATATTTAGAAAAACATTTGTTTAATATTCAAGTGTTCTCTGAAGAATATTGTTTAGCCTATTTTTGGTCGTGTAAACTCGCACTCTCAATGTCTTTATTCTCGCATTTTCTCCATGTTTTATGATAGTTGGACTTCAATTACATATTGTCTTGTCTTTCAGGATCGTGGGCCAAAGTGTGCGAATAAAAATGCAAAAAAGACCGAAGAAACAAGAAATGAGAAAACGGGACGATTTCTAGCATGGTCAGCATCCACAGACCTTCAGAAGCCGTTGACCACGGCTCGCTGAAGATCAGGCAGTGCTAGTAGAAGGTAAGATAGAGGTGCAGGGTGAGCGACCGTTGACCTGTCAGTTGCCGCTGACCACTGCTCGCTAATGAGCACCTAGCACCAGCAAAAGGAAGACAGAGTGTCAGGCTCAGCGACCGTTGGCCTATCAGCGGCTGCTGAGCCCAACGCATGGCTCAAACCCACTGCTCAACCGTCATGCAGAAAAGCTGGAACCAACCTAATCAGCGGCCGTGGACCCTTACGCGACTGCTGACTTCATTTATCCTATGTATATTTTGCTTTCTCCACGCGATATTGACCTCCTAGACTCCTATGTTCAGATTTCCTTTCATTTTCTAAGTTCCCAAGAAGCGACATTCAAGACTTTATCATTTTGCGAGAAATTCATGCTAAAGTACTATTTTCATCATAAAACTCAAGCGGTGCATACTAAAATAATGAATTTCGCGCAAGCTCACGACGAGCCATTCCACGAAGCCTGGGAGATGTTTCAAGAGCTTCTACAACAGTTCCCACATCATCAAATGCCACCGGAGATGTTATGTCAGTTCTTCTACGACGGTCTCCTTTAGACCACACAATTTATGGTGGATTGTTCTGTAGGGGAAATATCGCAGTCAAAACCGTCGAGAAGATGAACGAAATCTTCGAAACACTAGTGGCGAGATCCCAACATAAATCATCTCGACCTCGTCATACGGAGGTAAGTGCAGTGACTACAACCCCATACCTGAAAAAGCAGATGGCAGAGATGATGAGGGACTCCTAGAACTTAAAATGAGAAGACCACCATCACCACTGTTTTATACGTTTTCGGTCTCGTTTCTATTGTGCTTTTGGTCTTTTATTGCTTATTTTTGTTGTTCGAGTTGATGTTTTGATTTTCTATATGCTACATTGTAGGTGAGAATCAACAAAAATTATTAACAAGACTTGACAAGAGAAACAAGACGAAAAGACGAAGAAAAGGGCAGAAATTGCACACTTGGCCGAGAATGGACCTAGCGGGCGCTAGCTCCTAGAGCTTGCTAGGTCAAGAAGCTGAAACAGGGCAGAACAAGGGGCTAGCGACTGCTACCCCCTAGCGGCCGCTGGCCCCTTGCACGGTGAACCAGGAAAGAGCACTGGGGTAGCGAGCGCTACCCCCTAGTGCTCGCTACCTCCTCCATCACTGAGTTAAGGGAAACTTACAGACCAGACATCTTGGCTATGGCGAAGTATGAAGCTAAAAAGCTCCAGATTGACCTCAGATCAATCTATGAAAAGGTAGAAATGCTGGCATTTTATGACATCATCCCTGAGGAAGTAGTTGAGATTGAAGAAGAACCTATTGAAGCTCACCAATCGGGTGCAGCAACACAAGAGCCAGAACCAGATCAGCATATGGCTGATGCTGCAAACCAGACCGTGGAACCCACTGCCCAGGCTGAAGAGGAACCAGCCACATCTAGCAAAATCCAGATTGTAGTGGTGGATTATCCACGAGAGGAGGCTGAACCAGCTGGACAGAGGGTGGGTGGCAAGCTTACTGATGACATATACACCCCCGCCGTAGCAGCCACTATGGAGGACTTTGTGGAGACGACAAACCTTGAGGATATATTGATGACCCAACATCAATCACTATCCAATGAACAAGTGAAGGATCTGATCTCCAACAAGGTTGACAAATTTATGTATGGAACGCTCTCCACAGTCCAAGATCAGGCCACTCGCATTCTCACTGAGTTCAACAACCATCTAAAATCCCATGTTGACCAGGTTGACTCAGACTTGAGAAGAGTGTGCAGGATGAAACTTGAAGAACTGAGCAAGAAGATGGACGATGATCGATCTGCTGCCGAGCAGAGAAAGGAACATATCGATCAGACTCTGGTGACTATGGAGCTAAAAGTCTAAGAAATATACAAGATAGTCACAGAGTTCGCAAAGAAGGAGAAAGACATGGTCCATACCATTGTCAAACAACAGACTGATGGGATAACTGAAGAAGTGATCAAAGCAGCCAATGCAGAAACCAGATCACTGTTCAGAAAGTTTGAAACAGATGGAAAAGATTTTGTGGCAAGAAAGATGAGCGAACTGCGCTACCCATGAAGACCTTAATTGACTCATTTTTTGATGAGATTGGAGTGATAAAGGAGGAGCAAGAGAATTTCACTGTCAGTCTGGCCCAGGCAAAGACATCATTCCAAAAGCAGATCGACGACTCTAACCTGAACATCACGTCCCTGCTTACACAAAAGATGGAGTCAGAAAAGGAAATCATGGAGATGAAGGAGGAGATCACCTCTCTTAAGGCACTCATCAAGCTGTACATTGATGATGTCGAAAAGGGGGAAGGATCCAAGAAGAAGAAGGAGAAAGGAAAGGAGGTTGCAGTTGAAAAAGGGAAGGGACAATCTGGTGCCAAGGATGAAAGGATAAAAGCTCAACCTGAGCTACAAATTGCACCAGATCGACCCAACCCACCATCTGCTCAAGCCCAGAAGATATCTATATCAACTTCAAGCAGATTAAGCTACTCCCAACCCTCGAAGAAGAAGAAAAGATCTGGATCTGGTTGGTTCTCATCTGCTCCTATCAGGACAATGAAGACTAAAGAAGGAGAGACCAACTGGGTCCCAGAGAACTTAAAGGAGGGATGAGAAGGACTAAGATATGGCTTCATTATGTGTCGCTACTTCCTCAGAGAACTAGCTTACTGCGAGGGGACACCTAATGAGGCATTCAATCTCTATCTGGACCTAAACGATGCAAGAGATCTGGTGGAGGGTCTAAGAGCAGCAGCAGCAAAAGCCCAGGTGACAATTACTGCTCCGGAGAGGGAATTCAGAACATGTCCCAACATACCTGGCACCGAGCTTCCAGACAAAACCTTCCTACTCAACTTCATAAATCAGCTCGCAGAAAATAGAGGATACAAGATAGATGTTGAGGATCCAGATTATATAAGAGTCAGAGAAGGAGTCTACGAAAGCGTACAACTTATATCTGACGAGACAAGGGCCAAAATGAAAAAGCAGCATGAAGAAAGGAGGAAGAGCAGATAGATAATCTTTTCTCATATCTCTACTATCTGAAATTCCTAATTTTGTTTTGATCTGTAAACTTTTTATTGCATTTTATCAATAAAGATCATTTTTAGTTTCTGATGACAACTTCTTATTGTCCAGAACATATATAAACTGCTTTAATCGTTATAACCTAATAACGAAACTTAATCAGTCTGGTTGTCCAACCAGATCACTCTTAATAAGTTATTAGGATATATTTGTAAAGTGTGGTTTCTACATCATCAAAAAGGGGGAAATTGTTGGGAACCCCAAAAGTATTTTAGTTTTGATGATGATCTCTCGAAACACACTTAGTCTTTTGAGAGTTAAACTGTTCTACATGTTAACAGATCACTACATATAAAGTGAATTCTGATAGATAACAGAATAGAAGATGACTTAGTATGTAAATGAATTAATCCTATAGAAGTCATTTCTATAAATAGTATAGGATGAAGGCCAAGATCTCACGCCAAGAAGAAATCGATCTGCTGTAACAGACAGCAACCAGATCGATGATAACAGCGAAGCACCAGATCGATAGAGTCATCAAACCACCAGATGACATCATCCTACACATCATATCATCTTTCCACGTCAATATTGAAGCCCGTCCAATAGGGTTTGGGAAGAGAATACACGATTGACACAAGGAAGGAAAGTAACCGTTAGCGATCTGCTTTCCATACTTAAAGGATTAAGTCAACGTTTCTACAAGGTAAGAACAGATATGATGGATATCCTTGATTGGCAATCTACAATCAATCTCACGCCAATCAGCAAACGACTTGAATTTTAAATTCAAAGCCTATATAATTGGAGTTCAAGGTCTGGAGGAATATACACGCGAGCGATTCTACATCACACCAACCCAACCTCGATTCAAGTCTGTCTTATCGAGAGAAAGGATATCACCCTGCTAGCTAGTAGTTTTCTAGTGGTAACGTAGAGGTAATTTGTTGTAAAGGGACACAACCCTTACTTCGTGCACAAGTATCCTTCTAGCTTTGATTGATATTTGTGACTCGTTCTCCACGAGTATAAAGAAGAAGAGTATCCTAGTATTGGATAATCTGGTCTAGTTTTGACCAGATCGTGGACGTAGGGAATTCCCGAACCACGTTAAACAACTGTGTTCTTTATATTCCTGCATATTTACTTTTAGTTGTTTATTACTCTAACCATCTGCACTATCATACAATCTGCATCTCAATCAATCTCCTTAACGAGCTGATTAACTCTTAAGGTTTTCTCAATAAGAGCACTCATTAAATCCACCATATTTCCGCACACACAATACTTAGAAAATAATAAGATCACTCTTATTATTGTCTAAGTGTTTACACTAGAGAGCAATCTGCTTGGACTAATCTGGTATCAATCTGCTGATCAATCTGGTTAGTCATCTGCCAAGCAATTTCTTATTTAAGAATAGCTTGAACTCTCTGATAATTTGACAAGTAAACTGAAAAGTTTGTATTTGGTGTATTCCCCCCCCCCCCATACACCAAACCTTGCTCTTTCGGGACCAACACTACTGTAACTGGATCTCGAACACGATCTGGTAAGTAGAAATCTTTTCTAATGAAATCTTCAATGAATGAGATGATTTTTGGGCAGAGTAACAGCTTGTTGATCGTAGATAATAGTCATGTTTTTTCTTCCAGTATTTGTTCCAAGCTTTTATAGGTGTGGAATTTGAAATTCTAACCGTTGGGCTTGATTCGTTGGGAGTAAATGTGATTTGCTAATCAAGGATATTGAATCCCTAAATTATCTCCTCTTGTCTTTGGAAAGTTTGACTGAATCTTCAATAAATATGGAAAGAGATTGTTGACAGGTACTACTTTCCTTCTTCACATATGGATTGATTCTCAATCCATTTTTGACAGCTCGCGTGATGTGGTAATGAGTTTGGAATTCTTCATCAGTTAATATGACATAACACGTGATTGCCATTTGACTGATGGATGATCTGATATCATCTAGTTCAGTTTTAAACATCGATTTGGATATATCAGATTGATATCGATCTGGTAAGCAATTGATCTGGTCTTCAGAAAATATGCTCCAAAGCATGGTAGAATTTTCTGTGAGTGTTCTGTCAGAACTGATTGAATGACCATCTGGTTCATCATCTGCTGGTGATCTGGTCCACGGACAATAGAAAAATAGAATAGCTTCTATAGGGTGAGATCCTTTACATACCAAGTCATTTTCTAATCTGGACTAAGATCATGTTCTCTATCAGATTCACTTTATATTGTAGTAGTGATCTGGAACATGTAGAACAGATTGAGGTCTAGTGAGACAGAATGTAATCTAAGTGTGTTTCGAGAGAACATCATCAAAACTTAAAATACTTGTGGGGTTCCCAACAATTTCCCCCTTTTCGATGATGTCGAAACCACACTTTACAATATAACCCTAGATAAAAGCATATAAGAATGATCTGGTTTTAACTAACCAGAAGGGTTAACAGTTTGTTATTAGTTCATATAACAATCAAAAGCAATAAATATTTTTGGACAATGAGATTTTGTCTTCAGAAAATCCACATGTATATATATATATATCAAATGAGTACAGGTGGATCACAGGGAGATAGCAAAAGTAGGGCAACAATAAAAAAAAAGAGAAGGCAGAAGAACTTAAAATATGAAAATTATGAAAACCATCTGGCTACTCCTCCTTTCTTCATCTTTTTGCGTTGAGCATCAGAGACAAGTTGTATACTTTCGTAGATTCCATCTCTCACTCTGGCGTAGTTGGGATCGTGGTTGTCAATCTTGTATCCTTTGATTTTGGCCAGCTGATAGATGTAGTTTAATATGTGTCTTGTCAGGGATGCTGCTTCCTGGAATCGTTGGGCATACCATGTACTCCTTTTCAGGTGCCTTTATTTGGACTTTAGCACTCAAGGCAGCCTGTCTGATTCTCTGTATCAGATCCTTGTCTCTAAAATTATCCATATACCTGTTGAAGTTTTCGTCTGGTGTAGACTCTGAGTATATAGGTTCCTTGAGAAAGTACTTATTCATTATGAACCCTTGCTTGACCAGCTCCCAGTTCTTCTGGTTATTATTTGGTACCCAGATATCTTTTGGTGTTTGCTTTTGCAAGGACAGATTCCATGCAGTGAAGGGCTTTTTCTTCTTCTTCTTTGACTGCGTAGCAGATTGAGATGACCGTTGCTGAGAAAGTTCTGATGATGGTGGTGAGGAGAAGGTCGTTTGGTAAGACTTCTCTTTTGCTTCTTGTGCTGCTATCTTCTTCTCACGCTCTGCCTGTTCTTTATAAAATTGTGCCCTGAAGATAGGGTCACAAGCATGTTCTCTGTTGACTCCAAACAGCAACATCTCAGTTATCTGGTCTCCTTCATCAATGGGCTTCTTGCCTTTATCCCGAGTAGCAGTGGGTTGTTGTTGTTGACTTTGCTCTGGTTCAATGGTGGGATATGCCCTTGGTGGAGTTGTGGGCTTCTCCCTTGGCTTTTGAATCGGGCCAGAATGAGTTTCAACAGTTTCTGTCCCTTGATCTGGTCGTTCAGGTTCTGTTACTTGCTTTCCAGAGCCCTTTCCTCCTTTGTCAGTCTTAGATATTTCCCTCTTTTCGACATCATCAAATATAGACTTGATGAGTGTGCGGAGGGAATCTATCTCGGCCTTCATGGCCTCCATCTTCTCTTCTACATATGCTTTGAAGCCTAGCAGAAGTGTCACGATCTGGTCTGTGGCACTTAGTTTGCGTTCCAGACGGCTATTCATTGTGGCCAGGGTTCGGTCATAGGTGTTCTGTTGCTCTTCTACTGCTGTCAAGCGTGTGTTCCGGTGCTCAAACTCTATTGGGTTGGGATGGAGCAGATCATCCTGTACATCTTGCTGATGTTCTCTCATGATATCTACGAACTTCTCCTTCTCAAAGGTAGTAAATTGTGCGTGGATGTTAAGAATGGTAGCTTCCTTAACCTCAGCAGTGATTGTAGTAGCTTGACTTGTCACTGCAGCATCAATAGTCTCTTTCTGTTTGGCCAGCAAATCAACAACCAATGTTTGAACTGCTTGGGTCTTCTGTTCCACTGTCTCCAGTCTAAGTGCTGTCTTTTCCTGACTTCCTTCTGCAGCAGTGCGGTCATCATCTATCTTCTTGTTGAGCTCCATCTGGAGGTCTCTAATTTTTCTACGGATGTCTAGGTCCATGTCATTGACATAACCGTTCTGGTGCTGATTGAAATCAGTAAGAATCTGTGTGGCCTTTTCTTGCAGAGCGTTGCAAGTATCAGTCATGTAATCTTCAACTCTGAGTGTGATCAGGTTGTCGATCTGGTAGTTGTTGAATGATTTTGTTTCCCTTTCCAAAATCCCTTCAAGGGTTGAGAATGTAACATTCTTCTTTAATTTTTGAGCTACTCCGGGTGTGTACAGCTCGTTGGTGGGTTCTCCATTAATGTATTGACCAGCGGGTGGTTCATCATCCACTGGATATAGGTGAATCATTGGTGTTTTCTTCTTTCTCTTCTTCAGTTGTTCTGCCTCTTGAGTGGGTGGCTGGTTGGCTGCATCTTCTAGAGATGAAGATTGATCTAATTGATGTGTGGGCTGCTCCTTCTTGTCTCCATCTGGACCGCCCATGTCCACATCCTGATCCGCCTCTTCATCTGATCCTATCACATTGGAATAAAAATCCATTTTATCATATTAAAATGACTTCAGGTTGATATTCAGCAATCTGGCCTCATGCTTCATCAGCACGATGATGAGATGGCGGTATTCTGTGCGCACTTCACTAACAGTGCCTGCTTGTAGTAATCTTAGTAGTGTGGCCTCCTCTTTCTTCAGTTCTTCCATGAATCTGGTCTGGAGCAGAGCGTCAAAGATGTAGTACTCGATGTCCTTGACCAGCAAGTAAAACTTGACTCTCTTTGATGTTCCCAGACTCTCTGGAAGTAGATGAATGCCAAGAAAGTCTTGAAGCACAGAGTGATCTACTTCGCTTTCCAGTAGTTTGATTACTCCTTCTGCTTGTCTTTTCTTTTCTTCTTCTCCATCTGTGGACTCAACTTCTTCCTCCTCTTCCTCACTGATTCTCTGCATTCTGTTAGGTGAGGGTGTTGCTGTTCTGACCGGAGAGAAGTCCTTCTCCAGATTTGGATTATAACTGGATTCTGGTTCCACAAATATTGGTTCCTCAGCCTGTGGAATAATGGGGTGTTCTGGTTGTTGTGCTTCCTCAGCTTGTTCTGGACTGACTCATTCTGGTTGAGTCATTTCTGGTTCTGGTTGTGTTATGTCATCTGTGTCTTGTTGGAATTCTTTAGTAGGTGGTAGAGAGTAATGTACTTTCCTCAATCGGTGCCTCTTCTATTTAGGCTAGTGAGAGGTGGAAGTATCTGTGTCGATGGAACTTGCCCTCTGGCAGGTGGTTTGCGTGTTGCTTTCTCTTTCTGTACCTTTTCCCTGGGTGCCTTTGCCTTCGGTTTTTCAACTGCTCTTGTTGGTGGAATCCAGATTGGATTGGAACCACCCATCTCCAATAGTGCAGCAAGGTGCACCTCATCTGTAACCTTGTTGAACAACGCTGGGGCGAGTCCCAAGGACATCTCTATCTGGTGTTGATCTTTGGGTATGGTAAAGCGAGTGTTGAATTTTGTGGCATCCTCCAAGACCTGCTGTTTGAAGAACTTTTCTACCATGAAACTAATCTTGGTAGAATGGCTTAAATTCCTCTTGATCTCCACGGAGAGACCATGCCCTCGGGTGTCTTTGTTGTATTTCACCAGTTTGGCTTCCTTTGCCAATAGATCAAACATGATTCTGCTCCAGTTAACTTTGAGGTTCAAAACAACAGCTATGAGAATCCTGAACTTCTCTGGAGTAACTTGATCGTAGGATCCACTGTGGTTGAGAAAGATTCTTTGAACAAACTCGAATATCAGCTTGTATCCAGGTTGGATTAGAGATCTCTGGAACATCCTTCGCGTGTATGACATGGGAATTACCATGACTTTCTCCACCGCTTCCTGAAGTTGGTCATATGTGATATCATCAAGTGTCATTCCTTCGTCCTTTAGGCGGTATGCTTGATTAATCATTGCGATGACGTTGTAAGTAGTCTTGCTTGTCCTATCGCCAATGGGAATCAACACATTGGACTCGTTACCTTCCTTCTCATCTTGCCATGTCAAGTAGAACGTGGCTGCATGTTTTGCCAAGTACATGTTGGGAAGGGAGGTAACAATATTATTGAATCCTACAATAACAAGGATATTCCAGTGGATATATAATCATCAGTTATGTGAGCATCATATCAAATATATTTAAAAGGATATGAATGACACAAGGATGAACAAATATAGCAATTTATCCAAACAATACACATATCAAACAAATATCAATAAATAAAATTCTATATAATAGGTTATATATATCCAGATACAGGACACATAGTAAACCTCCAATAGATGCTATAAATAAGTTGAAGAACTTTAAAAAAAAACCTTTGCAGCGCTTAACCATGGCGAAAATTTTCTCCAGCTTGTGAAAACCGTGGGTTTCAAAAACAGCAAATGGTTCAGGGAAAAGAAATTTCTGAACCTCAGCGACATGTTGTAGAAACAGAGAGGTTTGAGGTGCCATGATCAAAAAATAGTTTGGAGTTTTGAGAAAAACTTGCGAAAGAAAAAGAAATCTGGGAATGCTTAATTGTTTTAGGAAGAGTAGTGCTCAGTGCAATGAAAGTGTAAGGTGAACAGTTTAATGCACGTACGACACATATATATAAGAAAAAAAATCAACGGTTAAGATTAAAGCGATAAGAATTTTAAGGTTGGATGAGAAACTACCTTTTTAGGTTTTCCCGCTTCAGCTTTCCATTTTGCCGCTTTGTGTTGCGTTTGATGTACGCGCTAGATCCTAGGGTTGTAGGATGGAGCGTGTAAATCTTCTTATCCACTGCAACTTTCCTTATTCTTTTTCTTGTAGAGATTTCCTCGATCACAGTTTCCAAAGGTGTGCTAACCATCATATTTATGGAAGATTTAGCAAATCTATGTTAGAAAATAGCTTTATAGACCATAGTTAGGGCGGTAATTAGAGTCAGAGAAGCTTCTAATTTCCAAGTTCCCTCTTGACTAAGTAATCATTTATTGGAAAATTAATTTCCACGTGGCATGACTGCTTCTCATCATATTCTAACACGTGTTATCAAGAATAATCTGGTATTATTTGATTAACACTATTTGACTTTCGCTTCCATCTGGTACTGTCTCCTCTTGTCACTATGTATCAATCTGGTTGTCCATTTGCTTCTTGTCAATTTGGTTGACATTCTGGTCTTCACATGGATACCATAATCCAATGTGTGATGTTCCTTTAAGATATCTGAGTATCTTCTTGGTAGCTTCCATATGAGACTCTTTAGGGTTGGCCTGGTATCTAGCACATACTTCAACTGCAAAAGTAATGTCAGGTCGACTAGCAGTTAAATATAGTAGAGAGCCAATGATACCCCAATATTGAGTTATATTTGCTGGTTTTCCTTTTGGGTCTGGATCTATCTTCCTGTTGGTCTGCATTCGAATCTTGACAGGTTTGCTATCTTTGACTCCAAATTTTGTGATCAGATTGTTGATATACTTCGTTTGACAAAGATGCCATCTGGTAACTGCTTCACCTACAAACCTAGAAATAAATTCATCTCGCCCATCATGGACATTTGATATTTATTCTTCATTAGTTTAGCGAATTTATCACATAGATAAGCATATTGTGATCCAAATATGATATCATCAACGTATATCTGGACTAAAAGGATATGTTCTTTGACTTTGATTATAAATAATGTATTGTCAACAGAATCTCTTTTGAATCCTAACTCCAGTAAGAACATTGATAGCATTTCATACTACGCTCTGGGTGCTTGTTTCAAACCATATACATCTTTAGCTAATCTGTACACCTTCTGGTCTGGGTTTCCTTCTTCAAAACCCGGTGGTTGTTCAACATACACTTCTTCTTCGAGTATACAATTTAGAAATGCACTCTTGACATCCATCTGGTACACTTTGAATCTCTTGTATGCTGCATATGCTAGAAACAGTCTGATTGCTTCCAATCTGGCAACATGTGCGAATGTCTCATCAAGATAAATGTCTTATTGTTGACTGTATCCTTTTGCAACTAGTCTGGCTTTGTTTCTGATGACTTCACCATTTTCATCTCGTTTGTTCTTGAACACCCATTCGACACCTATTACTCCCTGGTGTCTTGGTCTGTCTACAAGGTACCAAACTTGATTTCTTTTAAACTCGTTGAGTTCTTCTTGCATAACAATAATCGAGTCTGCATCTTGTAGTGCTTCATAAGCATCAGACGGTTCAACACGAGATAGATAACAACTTAGTAGTGCGCTTTCTCCATGCATTCTTCTGGTCTTCACACGATCTGATAGGTTCCCAACAATCTGTTCTAGAGGATGATGTTCTTGTATCCATCTCCTTCTGCTGGACATCTCTTCTTCTGATATCTCAGGCTCAGGTTCTTCTATTGGGTCCTCAAATTCAGGGTGTGCTGTCGAAGATGCTTGAAAAGGATTTTCAACTTCAATCTCTTGATTATTGTTCCAGCTATTGATATCTCTGGATTCTTCAGGTTGATCTTGAGATTGTTCATTATTACCTTCTTTTACTGGTTCACTACCTCCTGGTGGAATCAATCTGGTTTGATCCAGATGGATATGTTATGTTCCCCCTTGCTGTGAGCTGGTCTCAGCACTAGGTTGAACATCAATTTCATTCTCTTATGTTGTATTCCATATTAGAATGTCTTCTAGTAGCATTCCTTCTGTTTTCTTGTTGTTAATCTAGTTGTGAACCTGTTCATTACCTGCTTCTTTGTATTCAATAATAGTTTCATCAAATACAATATGAGGTGTTACCTCCACAATATGAGTCCTCTTGTTGTAAACCCTATAACCTTTACTAACATCAGAATATCCTAAAAATATTCCAGGGTCAGCTTTACTATCAAAGGTTTTCAACTGAGATTTCCCATTATTATGGATATAACACATACAACCAAAGGTAAGAAAATAATGTATCTTGGGCTTTCTGTTATTCCAGACTTCATATGGTGTTTTCCCGTGTCTGAGAGTTATCATCGATCTGTTCTGTGTATAACAGGCCGTGTAGATGGCTTCAGTCCAAAACTTCTTGGGTAATATGGTTACATTTAGCATGGTGCGAGATGCTTCCTTCAGTGATCTGTTTCTTCTCTCAACCACTTCATTCTATTGAGGTGTTCTTGCTGCAGATGTCTGGTGTGTGATTCCCATCTGGTTGTAATAATCCTCAATCTTCTTATTTAGGAACTCTGTTCCATGATCTGTTCTGATTGTTGCAACAGAGATTTTCTTTTGCTTGGTGATCTTGTTGAGAAAGTTTGGTAGCTTCTCCAATGTCTCTTTCTTTTTGAATAGAAAGATAACCCATGTGAATCTTGAATAATCATCAATGATGACTAGAGTATACTTCCTTCCATTTATACTTAATGGCTCGACTGGACCAAATAAGTCTAGGTAAAGTAACTCCAAGATTCTGGTAGATGACTGAACTACTTTGCTTGAAAATGATGAACTGGTTTGTTTCCCAACTTGACATGCATCACAAATATGATCTTTGTCATATACTTGGTCTGGCAATCCTTCAACTAGTTTCTCTCTTGCAATCTTATTGATTGACTTGAAGTTGAGATGACTTAGTCTCTTGTGTCATAACCAACTTATTTCTGATGTTGTTTTGGTGACCAGACATGTCTCGATCTGGTTATTCCATTGCACAATATACAGTCTGTCCTGCAATTTTCCGGTAAGAAGAGTTTCATCTCCTTCCTTGTTTTTTACAAAACAGTTGTTAGCATAAAAAACAATCTGGTTTCCATTAGCACAGAACTGGCTAACCGAAAATAGATTATGACTAAGACCCTCAACATATGATACATTCGTGATGGTGGTCTTGCCAATTGTGATGTTACCATAACCTCTAGTGTAACCCTTTGAGTTACAACCAAAGGTTACATGTGGTCCTTCTCTTTCTACATAGTCTGATAGAGCGTTCTTGTCACATGTCATATGCTTCGAACATCCACTATCAATAATCCAGATTGTTCCCTTTGCTACTCTACTTCTTCTTGTAGTTCTTCGATCCTGCAATTATGAAGATTTAGCTACCCTTTCAACGAGTGGGTGCTTGGTTAGTAGCAAAAGTTCCTTTTGGAACCCAGATTAACTTAGTGTTAGGAACACATATGTAGCATGTAATCTTTCTTCCAGCATCATATGTTTTCAATATAGCTTTGTAAACAGATGGATGATTTCTTTCAATATTATCCCAGTTGATCTTCTTTTTATTGGTAGATGATGTTTTGGCAGTTGTCTTCTGCTTCTGATTTTTATCTATTTTCTCATAGTGAGCAGGTTGAACCTTCTTCTGATAATATCTCTTGTTTCATGTTTCCTTCATCATCATCTTCTGGGGTTGGTTCTTCTTGTTCTTGAGATCTTTGACTTGGTTTGGTATGTCCTTTCTTTCTGCAACAAACTGGGTCTCACTAGATTTTCCATTGTATCCTAGACCAGTTCTTCCTCTTTGTTGCATATCGATGATCATTTCAGCTTGTTCTTGGCTTTTGTTGATCTTGCTCATGTTTTCCATGGTCTTCTTCAAGTTTTCTTCTACTACATCCTTCCTGTTGATCACATCTTTTACCTTGGAATTGAGTGAATATATTTCTGCATCTTTTGTCTTGAACTGTTCTCCAAGGCCACTTATTTGAGTAGAGAACTTGGTTTTTGCTTCACTCAAGAACTTCACTGTTTCATTTAGCTTGTCATTCTCTTTTATAACTTTAGAGAATAACTTCTTTATGCTTCAATAGCTCATTGATTTCATCCCATGAGACTTCTGGTTCATCCTCATTTCCTGAATCATAGACAGGTTTATTTGAAGACATAGAGACATGAGAATTTACCTCGATCTGGTCAAGACCGTTGTCCAAACCCATGTAACATTCATCCCAGTCTTCATTTGTTTCTTCTGCATAGAATGCTTCATCATTATCTGATGAACTATCTGACAGATGACTTGAACTGCTTGAGTCTTCTTCAGCTATCGTGTCCTTGCGTTAAGCTTTGAGTTTCCTATCTCTTTTAGCTCTTAGTTCTTCTCTTTGACTTTTTGACAAATCAGGACAGTCTGTCTTAAAATGACATGTTCTGCCACAGCCATAACAAGCATAATCAGTAGAGTTGAAATTTTTACCATTACTTTTTGTGTCAGATTTGTCATCAGATCGTTCTGGTTCTTTATTCTTCTGACATATACTCTTGTTGTCTTTATAGAACCTTCGATACTTTCTCGATCTGATTTCCATTTTGTCCATCCTCTTGGCAATCATGGCAAACTCCTTAAGTAGCTTGTCGTAACCTCCTTCTTCTGGTGCTGTAGTTAATACTGGTTCATTTGCTTTGCACTTTGCTTTGAAGGTGGTCTCTTTCTCTTTCTTTGAGCTGCTTTCATTCATCATGTTTGAAGTGTAATCTGATCCATGAATCCTTCTGATGTCACATTCGTGAACAACCAGATGATCAAATAGTGCTTCAATAGACAAATCGTTGAAATCAGCACATAGTGGTTGCATTACAGAGTAGATCTCCCAGCATGCACTACAAGAAAAATGGCATACGACAACATAGGAACGACAAGGGTTTTTAAGAAAATGCGTTGTCGTAGGGATTAAAACCGTTGTCGTAATCAAAACCGTTGTCTATGAGCGAGAAAATGCGCTCATAGACAACGGTTTTTATATACCGTTGTCGTAGGTGTGTTGTCATATATATACGACAACGTATTCTTTAGCCGTTGTTGTTATAGCGTTGTCTTATATTCATGCGACAACGCTTTTTCACACCGTTGTGGTATACCCGTTGTTGCTGTACTCAATGACAACACTATTTTCAACTCTTGTCGTTAAACCATTGTCGTAGTCTAGCTTACCACCCTATAATTCATCCATTTGGGCAAAAAATAAAAATTGTAACTAAGGAGAATCGAACCTGCGCCAATAGATTAATAAAATTTGTATTTACCACTATGCCAGAGCAAGCTTTTTGTTAACATTCAAACATTAAATCATTATAACACTATTATTTATTCTAAGTTAGATAAAAAATAACTTTCCCCCAATTCTCTCAGCCCTATTCTCATTTTCCTTACGATAAGTGTCGCCGCCCACCTTCCTTCTTCTCGGTTTATCAGCCTTCCTTCGCAGTACCCCCGACGAAGCACCCGCGGCGTTACCTTCCTTCAGAATTGGCGTTCTTCTGTTCTCCCTCACATTTCCTTTTCTGCACAAGACAGAGGACCCTCGCTTTCTCTCGCTCGCTCTCTGCAAAATCTGTATTACTCTGCAAAAAATTCTTCAATAGGTGATTAAACTTGATTGTTATGGAAGCAATGGATATATCTCACCGCCATGCTTTTAGGTTATTGCTTCACTTTCCTTCTCGTTCCGCGTTTTTTGCTGTTGTTCCTGATTTTTTTTTAATTTACTCCACCTGCTTCTGGATTTTAGCTTAGGATGAAGATATGTGAGAAGAAATTGTGCAATCATGTATTCGTGGCCATCTTCACTGTTCGCTTGCATTACTAAACTTGCAGGTTTACTATCTCCTTCATTTAATACTTGCAGTTAAATCTGAAAGTGTTTGCTTCACTGTTATACGCAAGTGTGTGCTTCCAACATATATATGTGCTTGTGTGTGCTTGGTAGCTGGAGCCAAGGTACCAGATAAGGCACCGGCTGATAAAGGTTCGAGCATAAATCAGATCCTTGGTATTAAAGGAGCTAAACAAGAAACTGTAAGTTCGTCTTTTTGAAATATGGATTTATAGAATTTTATTTTGGGCTTGAAATTGATGACCTTGTTATAGAGTAGTGGACTTTATCTGTGACAACAAATTAATTCATATTTACATTTTGCCATTGAATGTGGTGATAATTTAGAACAAGTGGAAAATTCGAGTTCAACTGATGAAACCCGTTACATGGCCTCCTCTTGTTTGGGGTGTAGTGTGTGGAGCTGCTGCCTCAGGTAATTTATATTACTGGCAACATGGGGTGGTTTCTTTAGCAGTTTTTTTCTATATAATTTCTCTCATGAGCATACTTAGTAATGCAATTGCTGATAATATTGTTGTGTATAGGATTATTCCAAAAGGCAAACATATAGCGTGCTTAAGCTTAATTCCATGAATAACTATGCTTCTAATCTTCAAATAATTAGTTGACTGCTTCATTTATCCGCATTTCCACGATAGACAAGAATAATTTAATTTCTCCTTGGTGCTCTCTACATCTTGTACAATTACCCTGACTTCCTCACAGGAAATTTTCACTGGACTCCAGAAGATGTAGCTAAAGCAATAGTCTGCATGCTTATGTCTGGACCTTGTCTTACCGGCTATACTCAGGTACTTCACATATTAACCAGATGCTTATTAGTTCTGTAACTTCCATATCTGCTATAATCCATCTATGTATTTATTATAGACAATAAATGACTGGTATGATAGAGAGATTGATGCCATTAACGAACCTTATCGCCCAATACCTTAGCAGCTCAAACAAAATGGATGGATTGGCAATTTTGCCTTAGGAGCGAGCTATATTAGTTTGCCTTGGTAATTTTCTTTTTTACTTCAAGCTTTGTACGATAGTTGTCTGGATCGCTACAAATATTTCAAAAGGGAAAAAACAATACTTGACTTTCTAGGAATTTTATGCTGTTTGACTGTGATCCTTTGTTAAGTCCGGAATTACTAGAATTGTCAGTGCCATACTTCTGGACTCAATTGTCATAAATTTTACTAAGGACTCATGTCTTCTAGCTACCATTGGTGGCTAGTAGAAAAGTTGCAGAATCAATTCATTTAGTTGAGGGATTAAAGATCTGAACTGGTTTCTGATCAACGTATGAGATAGTAGTGTTATGGACAAAATCTGGTGGAAAGTAAGATCCTGCTAATACTTTTCTAAAAAAGAAATGCGGAATTTTTGCAAAGACTAAAAGTAATACTTTTGAATGTAAATAGTTTTAGCTTTAAGATAACATTTTTTCAGTGGTCAGAACTGAGAAGTATTTTGGATTTACTCGTATTAATGGGATTTTACTTGAGTCAAAAAATGAATTTCTAGAGGTAAACTAGGCATGTGCTATTTCGAAATTCAAATAGTCATTATTTTGTCAATTCGTGCTATGAACATCCTTTTCTCCACATTTGTAGTATGTCTTATGATGTTCAGAATTCTCCATCATATGCTTCTTAACACTTTGAAGATTTCAATCATAGGTGGGCTGGCCAAGCTTTGTTTGGGACCCTTACACCAGACATTATTGTTCTCACAATGCTCTACAGTGTAGCTGTATGTGATACCTAATTTTTCTATCTTGATCTCCTTATGTTCCGATGCATTAAGATGATCTTTATAGAAATTATGTTCTTGTTCTGTAGCTGGGAATAGCAATTGTAAATGATTTCAAGAGTGTTGAAGGAGATCGAAAAATGGGACTGCAGGTACTTCTTATGGATTAGTTTGATGCATTTGTGTGGAATCTTTTTATATAAATGTATCCCGGAAGCAAATTCTTGGCACCTTATACGATATCATATTTACAGTCACTGCCGGTGGCTTTTGGCTCTGAGACTGCAAAATGGATCTGTGTTGGTGCTATCGACATAACTCAGATATCTGTGGCTGGTAACTGCTTACTCTTAACTTGAAAGATAACTTTTTACAAAGATATTCTAATGATCAGCTTCTTTTGTTTTTGCAGGATATCTTCTAGGTTCTGGTAAACCATTGTATGCTTTAGCACTTTTAGCATTAATTGCCCCCCAAGTCTTTTTCCAGGTATTTATTGTTGAGATTCATCTTAATCATTTTAATAGTTCCTACGAGTTAAAGTGGACATTTATATTTTATCTGAGCTTGGGTTTCTGATCTGAGTTCCTATTGCTGGCGTTTCGTAAAGAGTCAAGTACAAACAAATAAAGTTTTGGTTGGCACAACAAGAACGAAATAAGATAATAATCTAAGTTAACTTCGAGTTTATTATACTTTGCCATGTTCAAAATTTGATATAAGTATCTCTCCTCACAGAATTAAGGACCTCTATCATAAATTACCAAAGTACTGTAAAATATCAATGTTGCATATCTGTGCATTTTGTTTCTCCTGGACTATCATACGCTGCTCTGACTCGTGAATGTAACTGCCATCTGATGTAGTTCAAGTACTTTCTCAAAGACCCAGTGAAATATGATGTCAAGTATCAGGTATTACTTCCTCTCTATACTGACACAGTTACCAGGGTGATTCATTCTCATGATTCATGAATTTAGCCAACAAAAAGAACAGCTAAACATGTTTTATGTTCCATATACTAGTGACTCCATCTTCTATTTCAGGCTAGTGCGCAACCATTTCTTATACTCGGTCTATTAGTCACTGCATTAGCAACTAGCCATTGATCTTCACGTTGAAGATAAATGTCAGAAAGTGAGGCCATACATAGTCCGGACTGCCCATTCTATCTTCTTGTCAGCTTAGCTTCCGGTGAACATCCAGCTGCCTAGATTTTATTGACGATTGTTTCGTTGCGTTCATCCTCCTAGAAGACGTCCTATTGTGCAACAGGGTCAGCTGTCTATTTATTGTTGCTATAGTTTGAGCTTCATATCTTGCTAGGGCCTTTTGTTAAATTAGATGCATAGCTGCATACGCATTGTGGTCCTTATGATTGTATTGTAACTTTGATCAACATCATGTATTAATAAGCTTTGTCTTAGTACGTTCCAAAACATGTAGTAGTATATTTTAAAGATTAGCTAATATATATTTTTAACTTCACAGTTTATTGAAGAAGAGGGGAATTACTCGATTGAGGAAATTGATGAAGTGCGTAAGGAGTGGGCTGAATTGGTTCAGGAGTACATTGGAATGTAGCTTTTGGTAATTTTAGGTTTATTTATGTTTGGGACCATGTAGTGATCAAACTTGAAGTATTATACTGGATTTTAGCTTTTGGTAATTTTGAGTATATTGGATTGAGCTTGCTATGGTATTTTTAGGATTAAACTTGAATATTGGATTGAAGCTTTTGGTAATTTTAGGTTTATGTTTGTGACCATGTAATGTTATCAAACTTGAAGTATTATATTTGAGCTTGCTATGGTATTTTTATGATTAAACTTGAATATTGCAATATGCTTTTATGTTAAATTATTTTTATTAGTAATTTAATTTTAAATATTTACGTATTTGATGTTTTCATTTCAATTTAATATTTGTTTTATTAGGTTTAGCAATAGGTTCAAAAATATAATGTTGTCTGTTATCTCAACGACAACGGTTTTATAAACTGTTGTTATGGGCGAAATTTTTACAACAAGGGTCCTAAGAAGCGTTGGTGAATTTTTTACAAAACCTACGACAACGGTTTTAAGAACTGTTGTCTATGAGCGAATTTTTTTTTAATACAACAACGGTTCCAGAAACCCTTGTCTCAGCCGTTGTAAATATTTACGACAACGGTTATATTACCGTTGTCTATGAGCGAGAATATACGACAACACGACTTTCCACAAGTGTCCCGGACAGGCTACGACAAGGGTTAAAAACCCTTGTCTATTAGCGTTTTTGTAGTAGTGATGGTGGAAATGCTCTGAGAATTTTGAGATTCTTTTCTCTCTGTGTGTACTTGTTTTTGTTAAATGCAGAAACTTCAAGTAACACTTCAATAAACCTGTTCTTCATTTGTTCGATGGTTTCTCCAGGCTTCATCTTGAATTCATCAAACTTGTTGCAAGCCAGAGACACTTTATTCTCAATCATTGCTTCAGAACCTAAGCTTAGTTCTCTCAATACTTCCCACATCTCCTTGGCTGTATCAAGATCTTGGATCTTAGCCAGATGGACTCCTTTTACCGTGCTAGAGATGATTCCTTTGGAAAAATCATCAAGATTTGCTTCACGTCGTTCTTCAGAAGTATACATCCTGGGATATTTGAGCAAATATTCTTTGACTGGGCCAGTTTCTGTAATTCGAGTCTTCTCTTCTTGAATAACCAATGGTTCTTCCTCTATCACTTTCCACATCAGACAGTGATGAGCTTTGAGACACATCTTGATTCTGAAACTCCATTCTCTGTATCCTTGGATGGAGAATTCTTCACATGCCCTAACAACAGAAGATTCCATAATGACAGATAGGATGCTAGTGAATGAAAAAGGTTTCCTAGATCTATTCAAGTTGACCATGCAGGTTTCAACCTTGAGAAACAGAAACAATGGTCATATGAACCACTGCTCTGATACCACTTATTGGTCCCGAAAGAGAAAGGTTTGGTGTATGGGGGGGGGGGGAATACACCAAATGCAAACTTTTCAGTTTACTTAACTATTTACTTAGAGAGATTAAGCTTTTTGAAAACAGATTGCTTAGTTGTGACAAACCAGATCGATCTTGTTCTGTCCAGACAAAGACTCTCTGGTGAATAACACTAGGTGGAGATCAAGAGTAATCTTGTTCTCTAGCAGAGCGTTGTGTGTGGAAAATGGTGGACTTAGTCAGTGCTCTTGTTTAGGAAACTTTTTCAAAAACTTAACCAAGTATTTAGCAAATCGATTAAAAAAATGCAGTTTGAATGAGTGTGCAAGTTAGTGAATAAAACAACTGGAATTTAAATGTAGAAAGTAAATAACACAGTTGTTTACGTGGTTCGGGAAACCTCCTATGTCCACGATCCAATCCAAACTAGATTAGATATCCACTACTAGGATATTCTTCTTATTTATACTCGCTGAGAACGAGCCACAAGTTTCAAACACAATCTAGTTGAATCTTATGCACGAAAACTACTGTAACTGGATCTCTTTATGTTAATCCACGAGAAAACTACTAGCTAGCGAATATCTCCTTCCTTCTTCTCGATAAGACAAACTTGAATCGAGTTGGTGTGATTTCGATCACGAACGGCTTAGAACACGATCTGGTGAGTAGAAATCTTCTCGAGTGAATACTTTTGACGGGTGAGATGATTTCTGAGCATAATAACAACTTGTTGATCGTAGATGATAGTCTTATATTCTTTCAGTCTTTGTTCCAAGCTTTTATAGGTGTAGAATTTTGGAATTCTAACCGTTGAGCTTGATTGGTTTGGAGTAAATGTGATTTACCAATCAAGGATAGCGAATCCCTAAATTATATCCTCTTGCCTTTGGAAAGTTTGACTGAATCTTTAATAAATATGGAAAGCAGATCATTGATAGGTACTACTTTCCTTCTTCGCCTATGGATTAATTCTCCTTCCATTTTTGATAGCTTGAACGATGTGGCAATGAGTTTGGGATTCTTCATCAGTTAAACTGGTCAAAACCCAATTAACTGATAAATGATCTGATATCATTTGGTTCAACTCCAAACATTGATCTAGTCACACCAGATTGATATCGATCTGGTCAGCAGTCGATCTTGTCTTCAAAAAATATTCTCCAAAGCATGGTAGAATTGACCGAGTGACCATCTGATAGATCATCTGCTTGCTTCAATCTGCTGTTGATCTGGACCACAAACAATTGAAAAACATAATGACTTCTATAGGATGAGATCTTTTACATACCAAGTCATTTTCTAATCTGGTCTAAGATCATTTTCTCTATCAGATTCACTTTATATTGCAGTGATCTGGTACATTTAGAACAGATTAAGATCTAGCAAGATAGAATGAACTCTAAGTGTGTTTCGAGAGAACATCATCAAAACTAAAATATTGTGGGGTTCCCAACACTTCACATGATTAAATGTTTTATAAATGTATTTTTAAAAATTGGATTACATTAACATTAAATTACATGGTCGCGTCACAGAGGTCTCGAACCGGAGACCTTAGCCTTGGGCATTAACCACACTACCACTAGACCAACACACGCACGCCATATTTATATATTTTTACGTCTTTATGAATATCTATATGTTTAGTCTAGGGCTGCTTGCCTGTATGACTCAAATTATGAAATGAGACATCATTTTGAGTTTCCAACCCTATGATTAGATTTATTATGTTGGTGTACCAAAACCATAATTAAATGTGAATTTCTCGTGGTTAGAAATCACGATAATTATTAATGAGGGATTTTATGTGAATGAACTGATTAAGTGTATATTTAGACTTATTGGCTGAAAAACCATATGAGACGAGAATGTAGAAGGATTGAACATAGATGGCTATAACATATAATGTGTTTAATAGATTAAGGATTAATAGGCTAACATGTTGATGAAATCAGGACATATCAACTAATAGGACTTAAGATCGCTTTAAAGAATGGATGAAGAAGAAATAGGACAAGGTATGGTAGAAGGAAAAGGATGTGGTCGTGGTCGAGCTAGAGAAAGAGGTAGAGGCAGAGGAGGTCGAGGACCGTTGCCACAGGAGCCAGCTGCCAACATATTTCCCGAACGTCGAGCTGAAGAGAAATTCCGAAAGGAAAAACCACCTACTTTTGATGGACTAGGTGATCCGATGGATGCCGAGAAGTGGATCCGAGCTGTTGAAAGGATTTTTGACTACATATGATGCACTGATCTAGAGAAGTTGACGTGTGCTACATACCAACTGATTGATGAGGCTGATTATTGGTGGGAGTCAGTGAGATGCACCATGAATCCTGAAAACTGGCAAGCTTTCACATGGGAAGATTTTAAGGAAGAACTATATGAGAAATACATACCAGGATGTTATCGCCACAAGAAGCAAAATGAGTTCTGGAATCTGAAGCAAAGAAAGGGGACAGTTACTGAGTATGATCGAGCTTTCAACAAGCTATCTCATTATGCTCCACATTTGGTGGACACGAATGAGAAGCGAGCTAAAAAATTTCGTTTAGGAATTTGCCATGAGATCTCAGTGTCGTTAGCTGCACAAGGAGATCTCACATATGCGCAATCACTGAGCAGGGCTCTCACTATGGAGTCGTTGCTACCACAAGAGAGGTTTAACTCATAAGGTCCACTGCTTGATGGTGGAAAAGGAAAACGAAAATGGAAAGATCGAACTGGAGGAAATTCAGGAAATGATAAGAAACAATGGAAGGGAACCCAATGACAATATCCAGGACATAACCAACAGAACCACCATCAACAATACCAACGTCCCCAACAACGATTCCAAACTAAGAATAAACCACCATGTCCCCAATGCCAAAAACATGATTTTGGAGAATGCCAAAAGGGAACCAATGATTGCTACAGGTGTGGCCAAGCAGGACATTTTGCCAAAACATGTCCGAATCAGGCAAGGATTTATTGGAGGGGTGCCGTGACGAAATCAAGGTAATAAACAAAGGCCAAACCAAGGACCAGTAGAAAATTATAGGCAGCAACCACAAGATAGAGCCTATGCATTGAACCAATAGCAGGCATCACATGCTCAAGGAAACCTAGCAGGTATGATTCATCTTGATGATCAACCTATTTTACCTTTATTTGATACAGGAGCATCACATTCTTTTATCTCGAAGTATGCCTGTAGAGAACTAAACTTAGTGACTGAAAGGCCTGAAAATGTACTTATATTAAGTATTCCCTCAGGAAAACAAATGATTTCTAAGGAGATATGCTTCAATTAGGATCTTAGAATTGGGAAACTTTCCCTGACGGTAGATCTTTCGTAATTGATATGAAAGATTTTGACGTTATCTTGGGTATGGATTTCATGGAATCAAACAACGCAAAGATTTGTTGTAAAGAGAGGGAAGTTTTGTTTCAAACACCAGAAGGAATCCAAGTTGGTTTCCGAGGAAAGAGGACGGGCATGAAAGTACCCGTTATCTCAGCTTTCAAAGCTATGAAACTCATGAAGAAGAGTTGATGTTAAGCTTTCTTGGTAAGCCTCATAAGTAATCAAAAAGATAAAATTGAGCTTGTAGAGGTACCAATAGTATAGGGATACCCAGACGCATTTCCTGAAGACCTACCTGGATTACCTCCACACAGGCAACTAGATTTTACAATAGATCTAGAACCAGGAGCCGCACCTATATCAAAAGCACCATATAGGATGGCCCCAAAGGAGCTGCAAGAATTGAAAATTCAACTACAAGAGTTAATTTATTAAATGTTATATAACGAGCTAAGATTTTCAAGTAAGATCCAAGTTTCATTTTTAGAAAATAGAAAGGATATGAAACTCTAAAAGCTAATAATTAGTTTTAATTAGAGATATATTTATTTAGATTCTAAGATTTCTAAATAGCATGTATTGTTGGGAACCCCATGAATTTACTTGTTTTGATGATGTTTCTCGAAACTACTCTTTGATATCTTATTTATTAGAGACCAGATAGTCATTGTTATCTATTAAGGTATATCTTAAGTGTAAAAGAAGCAGATCGTTTTTGTTTGGTAAATAACGATCTGTCTTATTCTTGTAAGAGGTATCCTGGACACAATGACTACTAGAATGACAAGTTTGTTTTCATAATGTAAGTCAGTCAGCTTCCAGTATGGTGAGCAGATCGTTTTTAAATATCAATAACGATTTGCTTCACACAGTTGCAGCTCGCTGTCAGTTATACTTGTTTTGGTTTCTATTCCTAATTCATCTATCAACAAATCACAAATGTAAAAGTGGTTTGAAGTTTCAAACATACTTATAACGATCTGGTTATCTAGACTAGAATTAGCTAATAGGAAGCAGAATATACTTGTAAAATCATTACAATTGGTTGAGCAGCTAGTTATCAAAATCAGCCCGCTGCTCAATGCCAACAACAGTTTGTTTCAAGTCATTACTAGAGAATGAAGCAGCTCGTTCGAAATGGATACATCAACCTGCTGTCATCTCAAGCAACAGATCGTTTGTTCCAAAACGATCAGGTCATCTCTACCGTAAATACAACAGATCGTTTTATGTCAATAACGATCTGGTCGTTACATTCAAATGGAGAACCAAAGAGATGGAGTTACAATGCGATGGATAGCGAGCTGTCATTACATCAAGTTCAAGCTGCTCCTCACAATAACTACGGTGGACTGCCGACATACCTAAATTTGTCACAAGTCAACCACTCAGTATATTGTCACATCAACGGCATACTTTAAGGAATGAAGTACGAGAATATCAAAACTCTAGTACGGTGAATCATTCCCGGTATGGTAATACACTAGGAAAATTGCGTGAAAGGTGGAAACAACTCTCATTTGACAGCGCGTGTTTCAACAACACTGCCATACATTTAATGCAGTCATTAATGCGATGAAGAAGGACATCATCTTCTCCAATGGATAGTTTCTTCAAAGAGGCTATAAATACCACCTTCACTTCCAGGAACGAGTAAGAGAATTCACGATTACAAAGCACAAACTCTGCTCAAATATCTTCAAATATTCAAAGCTCTAAAAGCACTCCTTCAAGCTCTAGAATTCTCTGAGTGTTTCATTATTCTTTTGAAGATTGTTTCTGGAAATCTGTTGTTTACTAAACCCAAGTTGGGATCTAGTTTTGATCCAGAAGTTGTAAGATTAGATTGTAGTTCTTCAATCTAAGAAGTGTAATCTCAAGTTGTTATCTAATTTTGATAAAACTTGAGGCTCGTGCTCAACGAGTAAAAAGAAAGGAGACATAGTAGATTTCGATCTAGTTTTGATCGAGCCGTGGACGTAGGGAAAGTTTATCCCGAACCACGTTAAATACTTTGTGTTCTTACTTTATTTTCATCTTCTTCATTCTCTTGCATTTAAATCTTGGTTGATAATTTCTCTAAGAAAGAAAACGTTTTTCACATTAAAAAGAGCATTAACCACCATATTCCGCACACTACTCTAATCAAGTTTAAATCTTGTTTATCATTCTTGATTATTGTATCTCACACATAAGGTATTATTTGAGTAAGACTAAATCTTCCTGACAAGAAGATTTGTTTTACTACTCCAAGCTATCTTAGTTATTAAGTGTGCTTAAGCCTTATATTTAAGTTTTGAACAAGAAAACCTAAAAAGTTCTGATTGGTGTATCCCCCCCCCCCCCCCCATACACCAATCTAACTCTTTCGGGACCAACAAGTGGTATCAGAGCAGTGGTCCATATTGACCATTATTTCTATTTCACAGGAGATTATCTCGGTGTGGTCATCTTGGATAGATCTAGAAAGCGTTTTCACAGCATATTGCACTTGCATTTATCTAATCATTTTCTCTAAGTCATGGAAGGTCAAATGGCTAAGGCTTGTGAGGATTTCTCTATCGATGGATATGAAGATTGGAGCTTCAGACTGGAAATGTGTCTTAGAGCTCATCACATCAAAATGTGGTCTATCATCACCAATGGACCAATCAAAATCATGCACAAACATTCAGCTGAGATAAAAGAAGAAACTAACTGCAAAACAAATTGCCGAAGCAAAGCAGTTGCAAAAAGAGAATGAAGAAAAGGCCAAAAAGGCAGCTGATCGAAAAGGGAAGAAAATCTTGACGGAGGCTGATGAAGAGGAAGAAATGTTTCTGGACGGGTACAAAGCGGAGCAGATCGCTGATCCCTAATTCAGAAAGTTATGGAGGGCGGAAAAACTAAGACAATGAGAGACAGGGGCTAAAGATGATAAGGATGAATCTTCGGATGAAGAAGAGAATGAGCCATCAAATCCAATTTCCAAGTTCTTCGAAAAATTCCAGCTAACTGAGCCTCAAAGCTTAACATGGATTCATTCTAAGAAGGTTGCGCAATGGAACAAACTGGTCAAGGAGTTTATAATGCAGCATTACTATCTCATGGATCAAGACGTACAAGGAGGCTCGGTGGATGATTTGTTTCGCGAATTTCTATCCCAACACAAGAATCAATCATTCATTGAGTATCTCTACAGGCAATCTGCCATGACCAACACTCCTCTCACTGCTCCGAAGAAAACAACTATCCTGTATCCAAGGATTCCTGGAACAACAGAAGTTGACCATACAGCAGTGTTGAATGCCATTAATCGATCTGCTCAATTAATGAATTATCTCATTGATTTTAACAACAAAGATTACCGAAGAATCTTTAATGGGATCTACGCAAGTTTTGGAGTGCCTTCTGAACTTAGACAGCGAGAGATGGTGGAAAGGAGGAGGCAGCAGCTGGCTGATCAACAAAGGCGACAATCACAATCTGCAGCAAAAGAAAGCCAACCACCTCCTCAACCAAGAAAATTAATTCTTTTTGATTTAGCAGCGAACTATTATATATGTATTCTGTAAAAACCTGCTTGATCAATAAAGTATGAAAGCTTATTTTGAAAAACAACCTGATGACAATATCTCTTTGTCCAGGCAATGTTTTATGGTTGTCAATTTATTATTATGCATTTTAACTGTCCTCTATATTAAAACTTCGCATTTAAAAGAAAATATTATTGTAGGTTTCGACATCATCAAAAAGGAGGAAATTGTTGGGAACCCCATGAATTTACTTGTTTTGATGATGTTTCTCGAAACTACTCTTTGATATCTTATTTATTAGAGACCAGATAGTCATTGTTATCTATTAAGGTATATCTTAAGTGTAAAAGAAGCAGATCGTTTTTGCTTGGTAAATAACGATCTGTCTTATTCTTGTAAGAGGTATCCTGGACACAATGACTACTAGAATGACAAGTTTGTTTTCATAATGTAAGTCAGCCAGCTTCCAGTATGGTGACCAGATCGTTTTTAAATATCAATAACGATCTGCTTCACACAGTTGCAGCTCGCTGTCAGTTATACTTGTTTTGGTTTCTATTCCTAGTTCATCTATCAACAGATCACAAATGTAAAAGTGGTTTGAAGTTTCAAACATACTTATAACGATCTGGTTATCTAGACTAGAATTAGCTAATAAGAAGCAGAATATACTTGTAAAATCATTACAAGTGGTTGAGCAGCTAGTTCTCAAAATCAGCCCGCTGCTCAATGCCAACAACAGTTTGTTTCAAGTCATTACTAGAGAATGAAGCAGCTCGTTCCAAATGGATACATCAACCTGCTGTCATCTCAAGCAACAGATCGTTTGTTCCAAAACGATCTGGTCATCTCTACCGTAAATACAACAGATCGTTTTATGTCAATAACGATCTGGTCGTTACATTCAAATGGAGAACCAAAGAGATGGAGTTACAATGCGATGGACAACGAGCTGTCATTACATCAAGTTCAAGCTGCTCCTCACAATAACTACGGTGGACTGCCGACATACCTAAATTTGTCACAAGTCAACCACTCAGTGTATTGTCACATCAACGGCATACTTTAAGGAATGAAGTACGAGAATATCAAAACTCCAGTACGGTGAATCATTCCCGGTATGGTAATACACTGGGAAAATTGCGTGAAAGGTGGAAACAACTCTCATTTGACAGCGCGTGTTTCAACAACACTGCCATACATTTAATGCAGTCATTAATGCGATGAAGAAGGACATCATCTTCTCCAACGGATAGTTTCTTCAAAGAGGCTATGAATACCACCTTCACTTCCAGGAACGAGTACGAGAATTCACGATTACAAAGCACAAACTCTGCTCAAATACCTTCAACTATTCAAAGCTCTAAAAGCACTCCTTCAAGCTCTAGAATTATCTGAGTGTTTCATTATTCTTTTGAAGATTGTTTCTGGAAATCTGTTGTTTACTAAACCCAAGTTGGGATCTAGTTTTGATCCAGAAGTTGTAAGATTAGATTGTAGTTCTTCAATCTAAGAAGTGTAATCTCAAGTTGTTATCTAATTTTGATAAAACTTGAGGCTCGTGCTCAACGTGTAAAAAGAAAGGAGACATAGTAGATTTCGATCTTGTTTTGATCGAGCCGTGGACATAGGGAAAGTTTATCCCGAACCACGTTAAATACTTTGTGTTCTTACTTTCTGTTTTACTTTATTATCATCTTCTTCATTCTCTTGCATTTAAATCTTGGTTGATAATTTCTCTAAGAAAGAAAACGTTTTTCACATTAAAAAGAGCATTAACCACCATATTCCGCACACTACTCTAATCAAGTTTAAATCTTGTTTATCATTCTTGATTATTGTACCTCACACATAAGGTATTATTTGAGTAAGACTAAATCTTCGTGACAAGAAGATTTGTTTTACTACTCCAAGCTATCTTAGTTATTAAGTGTGCTTAAGCCTTATATTTAAGTTTTGAACAAGAAAACCTAAAAAGTTCTGATTGGTGTATCCCCCCCCCCCCCCCCATACACCAATCTAGCTCTTTCGGGACCAACATGTATATTATGAAGGTCAATCACAATGTGTAAATCTAGTTGAATGTGAGGATTAGCACTGTATCTCTAAACTCGAAGGAGGTTTGAATCGACGGATTTATTTCAAGAGGTGGGTTTATTTTTCTCAAAATTATGTTTGAGTTATATAAGCTCTGATATTGCAAAATGAAATGCTATCCATGTCATGTTTTAATGTACGTTCAACTAAGTTTAATGCTCTTAAGTTAATCGATCGAGGTTTTTGACTTTACCTAACACGTTAGTCGAAAATTGTGTACACGAATGGGTAGTAGTGCAATGGGTTGATCTCCATTGTGTGTTGTTGTAATGTTAAAGGGATTCTCTGGGTTTCGACCCGAAATCTAAATGCTAAGATAGACTCTCTGGGTTTCAACCCGAAGTCTGGATGTAAATGGGCTCGACAGTGGAAAGAGGTAAGGGGCCAAGTAAGAGTAACTTTAGAACGTACATAATTGTGCACATCGAATGAAAATGATAAATGTTTTGACATGCTTAGAAGTACTTTTCGTTTTGAAACCTTCTAAGGTATGTTGTTCATGAATGGATAAAAATGTTAAGATTTTATAAAACTGTTTATAAAATGCATAGCCCACTGAGTACACTAGTACTCAGCCCACAAATTGTTTCCAAATGTTTTCAGGTTAAGTGTTGGTGGTGATGGGTTGAGCTGAGGCGTTGTTGTTGTCATCTGATTGCTTTTATGAATTGCTTCCGCTATGATATTCTGTTTTGTCAAGTATAGTTCGTCTGTCGATCTATAACTTCTAATGGCTCTGGTTATGTTATTCTATTTGATAAAATTAGGATTGTGAACCTCAACTTCTGACATCGAATAGTTTTTTGCATCGATTTGAACTGCGAGTCTTCTCGTTTATCTAAGAATGTTTATGTTTGAAGTATTATTCACGATTCTTTCCAATTCAAGCATGCCCCCCTTCTTCCCCGCTTCTTAAATCCAACCCCTAGTCGCACCTGGCTTACGGGCCTTCCCTCAGAAATTGGGGCGTGACAATAACATTTCATGTTCATTCTTCATTATGTATTCGACATGTTGCAATTTCAAGACTTGGTTTGATTTATATAATTCTTTTTTCTTTTCTTCTTGATTATGTAATGGCTGATTTGATTGTTCTTCAATTTACATCTCAGTTCTTTATCTTCTTTAAATTCATGTCTATTAATTATGTTTGCTCTTATTTTTATTAGACTAAGGTTTTATCTTTTCTTGCATTTATTTTATTTTAATTCTTCGCATAGTTATAGACATCTCTCAAATCTATTTTAATTATTTTATGTGTCAACAACGAAACAAGTTGCCCTGCTAATCCTTTCTTGTGATTCGACTTTGAATTGACTTACTATTGTTTGACGACCTCATTAGATTGCAAGTGACTTAAACAATTTTAGTCGAATCAAATATGCAGAGTAAGGTAAAACTCATTAATATATAGAACTTAAAAATACATATATTTTTATCATAGTTCAAAAAACTATCATAAATCCACGCTCAATCAGTCCAGATTGAATAATCTCTTAACCTTGAATACATTTATATTTTATACTGTTAATTTACCAGAACCAACCAATGTTCACTTGCAAATATTGATTCACGAGTTATAAGTCGTGACATTTACAATTTTTTAGAACTAACCGTACAAACTAATTGCAAGTTTTTTGGATTTCTGAATTTTCTTCAACTAAGATATATCACAAACAATAGATATTAATCTAAGATTAAAATATTCTATTATGGGGGTGTTCGGTTACTAAGACTAAATTAGCCCGTGATTATTCGAGATTGAATTGGTCTGAGATTAGTCGAGATTAATTTAGTCATAGGGGTAAGGCCAAGACACACAAACCATGACTAATCTTATGTGGCACTATCTTGAGATTGAATCACGGGCCGTATCCGTCCAACCGAACAATCCATGATAATTAATCTAAGACTAAATCCTAAGTAATCTTTCCAACCAAATACCCCCTATAGGTTTAAAAAGAAGGTGAAGATCTAAAGTAAACCTCTAAATAAAATAACATGTGGGACTATATTTTTGTTCAGATATTCTATGGAATGTTTTAAGAACGTAGAGATTTTTACAGAATTTAAGCTCTTCATGATATTCTCATAATCCACAATGTTGAAGTTTGATATATATATATATATATATATGGTTAATTGTCTGTAAATTCAAAAAAAAAAATGATTTTAGATTTTTCTCATGAAATTTTATTTGGCGAATTAATCCATGAACTTGATGTTCCTTTTGATTTTTACCACGGAATTAAATTAGTTCCAAATTAAAGTTAATGTCACAATTTAAATTCCAACATGATAATATTGGAGAAGTTGAATAAATTAGAAAATAGATGAAATACACAATATCTCTAAAATAAGGAGGAGAGCGAGAAATCGAGTTAAATAGATTAAGGATTGCGAGAAAATGACCATGCATTTTTAGTAACACAATATCGTTACACATTTTATGAAATAATAGCGTTTTGAATTATAACACATATGTATTTTTTTAAATTTATATAATTAATTAAAATACCACATCAATTTTGTCAAAAAAAGTATAACATCAAGAAAAAAATCAAAAGAAATATTAAGTTCATGGATTAATTTGCCAAAATAAAAAGTTATAAGTAAAAAACAAAAATTATAAAAAAAAAATTGAATTTATATGCAATTAATATATATATACGCGTGAGAGATAAACTTGTAGTTGGAGATATCAATTCAATTTTCGAATTCATCTTTCATAGTCATTGAGAATATACCATTGAAGCAACTTATGGAAAAAGTGTTTCTGCCCATTCTGATACTTGCAGATGTGGCATGATAATTTGACTCTTGCTAAAGTGTCATAGGCACAGTCACTGTGATTCTTTGTAGACAAATTGGTCCAACCTTTGAGATAGATAACTTCAGCTCAATTGGACATGTTAACGAGTTCGTTTTCATGCTCTTTTGTGTCTTGTTTTATATCTAGATCGAGTCTTTTTCTTTTGTTTTGTGTCGTGCCGTGTCTGGAAAGACACAAAGTTGGGTGGCAGGATGCAGGTCAAGGTTGGAGATCATCATGTGAAAGAGGCAAAATTACGCGCAAAGTACCTTGAGCAAGTTAAAATTCAAGACAAAGTACCGCACATGATCATACTTCAACCGCTGGAGCCTGGGAACCACCATAGCCAAGACGAAGGAAAAGGAAACAGTCTATGGAAGCGCAGCAGATGAGAGGCAAGATGTAGAAGAGTGGTTGCGAAGACGTTACATGCGCGATTATGGAAAGAGATCTCCCTTTTCTTTCAGCGAAAATCTGGAAGATTTGGAGTATGTCTTATTCAAGGACGGATCTACCGAAAAAGAAAAGCGCTAACCACCAACCCTAGACGCATCAAGCTGCCACCAGGAAAAGCCCAGGCTCATTCAAACTCCCTATATTAGCCCAAGCTTCAAGCTAGGGATGCAAGTGATCTTGGAGAGGAGTGCATGACAATTCTATTCGGGCGCTTGATAAACACTCATTTTATGTGTTTAACTTGATACGATTGGTTCATTTTAGTGTCCTATTTTACTTTGTTTCGTGTCATTTTATATTTGTTCTTGGTTTTACATTCGCATTTTGTTTGTGTCGCATTTTACGTAATTTTAGTAGATTTGTGTGAGATTGAGCTCAATTGGAAGCCTAGTGGGCCAAATGACGATCCAAGATGCATACCAAATCAAGATATAGATCAAAAGTCGAGGCACGAGTGCACGAAGCACGAGAAGTCGAGCTTGGGGCGAAAGAAAGCAGCTTCGGCGACCCGGGGAAGTCGTTCGCCGAAATCATTTGACATCTTCAGCGATCGATGAACTTACGGGAAAGCTTGACAACTTCGGCGATCGCTGAAGTTTTCAGATTTTGGCTTCAACTTTGGTGACAACCATGTTTCGTTCACCAAAGTTGGACGTATTTTGCGGGTTTCGATTATTCTCACGCGAAAATCAACTCATATCTCTAATTCTCACCCATGTACTATATAATTGGCATCATTATTGTGCACAAGACCTACCTTAGACACTTTTATTCTCTTATTTTCCATATATCATAGTTTAGTTTAGTTTTATTCTTGCCGGAGGAGAGTTCGTGATCAAGGATTGACAACCCAAGATCAAGAGTCCTACGAAGGGAGTTTATATTTATTTTATTTCTTTTCATTATTGTTTTCATTATGAGTAGCTAAAGTCTTTGAGATTCTACGGTTTTGTAAGACTTATTTCAATTTATGAATTCGTAATACTATTTACTAAATTTCCTTCCTATTCTTGTTTATGATTTGTGGCTTTAATTATAATGTTTTGATAATTGATCACTATTATTGCATGCTAGTTATGTTTATGATGTCTTATCCGAAATTGAACTCATAATCGACCACATGAATGCATAATATATGTTTCCCCTTGAGATCTAGCGGAGATAGGTGAACTATAGGAGGTTATTCTTATCGTTCTTTTGGGAGTTAATATTTGGTTCTTGATACCTACGAGTGATAGGCTAGTTATTAATCAACGTTCATAAACTACCCTATCCGGAAGTATGTGGATATTTATGCGATCCTTCACATGAATTATGATTAAATATGGTGATTAGATTTAATAGGTGAATCCATAATTTGATTTAGTGTCCATATGTTACCCTGGAATCTTGTCTTTATTATTTGTTTATTTTGGTATTGTTTCGCGAGCCCTCAGGCTATTTTATGTTGATACAATCTCGTTCAAATTACTTCTTTACTAAATAATAATTAAATTCTAAAAAAGTTAACCAGTGTATTTTCGAGTATCAGTCCTTGTGGATACAATATTCGACTTGCTCTGTTTTCCACCTATTTACGTGTTTAAAATAGTGCAATCAACATTGCTACGATTTCTTAGTCTAGGCCATGTTTTAATTCTTATGAGTGATTGGAAGGAAGAAAACAAGTCCTACAGGCACTTTTAATTTTTACTTATGTTTATGGTCTTGGTCAGGGTTGGTCCTGCCAAGAGGAGCTTTTGGTAATGCTACACTTTCGTATTTCAATTCTAGCATGCTTTCATTTATTTCTTTTGTGTCATTTATTTTTCGCATGAGTATCTAGGTTTAATTATTTGGCTTGGGAAAGATGACTTGAGTCAAAAGCTTATAACGTTTTGAGAGGTCTAATTGAACTTATAATCGTATTTACATGTTCCTAAAGCAATGGATTTTATTCTATACAACTTGATTAAGTCCTTGGCACTATAACGGCTGGTAGTATCTTGGGCAAAGTCAGGTTACTACTGCGAATTGGAAACTCTAAGTGTTAGCGACTCTTTGCTTGCCAGTCAGATGAATCAGTGTGGTGATATAGGTGGAGATGTCATGGACCGGGCACCTAAGAAGCGTGGAGTGTCTATGGTAGCTGCTCCGCTAATGTCTATTTGGGTACACTGGAGTAATCTTGGCTTGAGCGAAAGCTTGGGCAAGGGGGCTAAGAGGATGAGTAACCCTTCCCTTATGGGCTGAAAAGGTGTGCTTGGCAAGGCTTCGCTGGATACGTGACGATTAAAAAGGGGGTTGCCTGAGTGATGTGTTTGGCTAGTAGGAGTAAAACTCAATCTTATAGTCGCCTCTAACTAATGACATGTGAATACGATGAATATATTTGTACCGATGATCAAGACATAAATCAAGACTCAACGAATTAATCTCAGTCAAATTGTTTTCTTTATTATCTATCTTTGTTGTTTCATTTTGAGTTTTTAGCCTATAAATATATGAACTTATAACAAATTCTGTCTTTTAGTTTAAAATGTGTCTATAAATACACAAACTTAATATATTGTCCTTTTTTTACCCCAATTTAAAAATACCTCAATTATGTATTGACATGGAACTCCAAATTGATTATGTGGACAAAATTTATCTGACGTGGACAAAATTATATGAGGTAGACAATTTTTAAATGATGTGAAAATTAATTAAATTATTATTAATTTCCTTTTTTGTCCTTTTCAATTATTTTATATTTCAGTATTTACTTTCTACTTGGTTACGACTTCTTGTCAAAGGCAAGACCCAGATTCAAACCCTAAATAGTGACATCGAGAGAATACTTCACCAACTCCCTATGAGATCGACCATGTGCTTGCCGCTACCAGAACCTAGTAAAGAGGATATGTATTATAAATTTATTTTGACCGCAGTGATAACGGCTGAGCTCCGTCACCTATTGAAGTCGCTTTTATAAAGGTCGACTGAGCTCCACTGGACAGGTGTTAGTAGGCAACTTGAACTTAATTCAGAGTACTCTTTAGAGAAGAGATAGACAGATAATCAAATAGACAGATCCTCAAAACTATCTGTCTTACAATGTAGAACATGATTTGTTCCCCACTAAAGTAAGATTATAGAACTCTTAACATTGGGCTATCCTAAATGCAACAACTTACTTACAACACTCAATAATTAACCTGGTGTTGATACGCTTCATAAAAATAAAAAAATAAAAAGTTTCCTAACATAATTTTTCATATTATATAGGAGGCCAAATTTAATACATTCAAATTCAGAAAAGAGTCCATGTATTTATAATTAAAAAAGTCGATAAAAATGTAGGTAAGAATATTCGAACTTAAATTAATCAAAATTAATAAAAATATCTCATAACTTTTAATTCATCTAAATATTAAAAAAAAAAAACTTATATATTTTTAGGAGGCAAAATACAAAATAGCCAAATAAGATAGTAAAAGATAAATAGTAGCCACAAAAAAACATTATATAAATTATAGTCATTTTTATTGTAAATTGTCAAAAATACCCTTATAAATTAAATGACAAATTTTTCGTTTTTAACAATATGAGTATGAATCACACTTGCTAGGTATGATTCATATTCTTCATACATATGTAATAAAATTTATACAATTCATGTATGAATGGTATGAATCACTAGAATCATACCATTCATACACTATCTAAATATTATTTGTTTGAATTTTTTTGTTGGTGTGGTTTGATTTTTTATTTTGATAATTTGTTGTTGTTAGTGGTGTGGTTTCGATTTTGATTGTGAAATACTCCCTTCAGACCCTCTATAATTAACTCTATTTTTAGACCCTCTATAATTCAGAGGCCTCGGCGATCGCCCGGGCTTGACCCCCTTCAAAGTTGCTGCATATATATATATATATATAGACTGTATGATATAGAGTGCATTGGCAGATGAAAGGGTCCCAATGTTTATCTTGAGAAATATGAAACAAAAATCTGATTTCCTTTCTAATAAACTATTTCTATTTTAATTAGGAGAACTATAAAGTTACAAAAGGAAGTTTCGAAGTGTTGAGATGGTTGGTTGCATGTTTATTAGATAGTTTCAAGAGGCAGCGCTGTCTCTTGAAGTTGGACCACTTTTCAAACTATGAAAACGACTCTTTTAGTCTACCTTCATTCACTCAGTCTCACCCCAATATTTTTATTTTATTTCTTAATTTACAATTTTATTAGTCAACGTAAAATTTCCACTTTTCTTTCTAAATATTGTAAAAGACAAAAGTTAATTTATCAACTTATTAGAACATTTTTTATAGTTGGATTAATTTAGTAGGAGAACAAATATTATGCACCACAAATTCCGTTGTATGATCCATTTTATGTGTGCTATTCTTTTCTAGACTAGACGATATTAATAGAATTTGAGAAATGGTGGTTCTCAAAAATAAAATAAATTTGATGCGTGTGTTTTTTTTTATTTATTTGTACGTGAAAAGCAACGCAAATATACTTTGAACAAAATCTAATTAGTATGAGTTAGACAAATGGACTAATCTATCGATATTAATGGGAGGAATTAGATCAAAATGTATTTGGAAAATGCATGCACAGAGTATATATCTGTTTAATATAAAACATCCAATTTATATCAATTTATCGAATAAAATTGCTCGCTGTGTTTGACGTCCGCGTACATTCATATAAATTATATATTATATAAAAATTTATACTACTTTTTTTCCCATAAATTTAACACAATTTATTATTTTAATACATTTATTTGAATATAAATTGTATCATATTTAATGAGATTAATGAGATAGGGGGAGTACTATTAGGGGTGTCGCGGTACGGTATACCTTACTAAAATTGTCATACCTTATACCTTACCTTTACCTTCGGACCTTACCATACTTTTCGGTATACCTTAGTTCGATATACCTTACTTTTGGTATGACATTTTTACATACCTATACCTTACCTTATTTTCGGTATACCTTACCTTACTTCGGTATACCTTTCTTACACGATATACTAAAACTTATTTACTTTCGGTATATCTTACCTTAATTTGATATACCTTTTTTTTGCGATATACCAGAATTTATTTATAATGAAAATCACCTTAAACAAGGTCTAACATATAAAAAACATAAAGTATTATTTTTTAATAACATAATTTATGAGATAAACCACTAATATCATATAATTAATTACAATATATTAACTAACTATATTATTGTATTTTCATATAACTAATTAACTAGATTTAGGCATATAATTATAATTAATTTGATCATTTATGTATGATATATTATAAAAATAATAATATATTTTCATTAATTATATATAACAACTTATATTATATTTAGTAACTAATAGATCGTATAATTATATCATAATTATTTAGTTATGTAACAAAATATATATATATATATATATATATTAGTTTATCGTTATTATTTAAGATAATAAGTAGTATATAAGTTATTGTTCAATCTTTTTAATTATCAATAAATTCACATGTTTTTGTAGTTTGTCATTCATATTTATTAATTATAATTCATAATTTATGAATAAACAATTTTCTTATAATTCAAATTGAATATATATGTACATGTAATATTATAAATATATGTGTATATATATATATATATCGATATATACCAAAATAACCGTATATACCAATTTTTTCGGTATATACCGCGGTACGGTATATGACGGTATTTGAAAAAATTATACCTTTACCTTACCTAAAAGTTCGGTACGGTATGATACCTTACTAAAAATTTCGGTATACCTTATATTCGGTATTTTACGGTATTTTTCGGTACGGTAAGTACAGTATACCATTTTTTCGGTAAATTTTGACAGCACTAAGTACTACTACAAGAAATCGATGGGTCTCATGAATTTCGAAAGTTCAGAAATCAAATCTAATTATTAGATTTGTAACTGATTCGAATAATTTCTATATCTTTTTAATGTATTACTCTGACGAAATTGAGAAAAGGCCCATGGTTTGGGTATTACTTATTAATTTTTTTTATTTGAAATTTAAAAATAAGTTTCTCTCAAAAAGAAAAAAAGGAATATACTATAAGTATATGTGTAATATATATAATATTCTCCACGAAGCCACAAAAAACACTTACTGATCGGTCCAACAATTTGACACACACAAAATCAAATAAAGAAGAATAATAAAAAGTATAATACAAACATCTTACTTAGGCCACCACTCTGAAACCAATTATATTAATCACATTAATTAAAGTGACGGAGAGAAAGTACTCAATCAAAAAAGATAAATTAAAACAAAAAACAAGCACAAATATATTCAAGATTCTTGTATAATGGGATCCACATATTCAAGGGATTAATTACTAGTATAATATTCTAGACATGCTCGCTACGAAACAAAATAATTACAAAATAGAAAAAACAGAATATGAAGGTGTCACAGCCCAATTTCTTAACCCTTTCTTAGTCAAGAGATTAGACCATGACTCACTTAACTTAGAAATAACTCTAGCAAATGATGTTTGGTTGCAAAGAAACTCATATAAGTTCTCGCGTAAAACAGGGCAGGGCCGACACGTCGACTTCGAAAGCCCATAACTTTCTCATACAAACTCCGAATTAAGATCCGAAAGAGGCGTTGGAAAGCTATCGAAAAGATCTTTCAAATGAAACCAATTTCAGAAAAAACGGACCAGTGAAACGTGCAGAAATGGGAAAAACAGAGGATGCCCTGTTTCTTGCAAAATCAAAGTTTACTAAATTTTTGAACTTGGAGTTTCAACACATCAAAATACCAACTCAAGCAACCAAGAGATAGAGATAGAACATGATAACTCACAAAGGAAAGTGAAACCATGGATACCAAAGACTAAACCAATACATAGGTGCCAGACGTCAAATGACAACAAACATAGGATCGCAACGGAATCATGAGTTGAGCTACATGTATGACGACATATAACTCAACATACAAACAACTAACATGAACAATAAGACAATCTATATTTCACTGAATGGTTCGCATACAAAACAACTACAGTGTTCGAATCCATCGCCATCTCCAGCTCAACCTGCACGTTAAGAAAACATGCAGGGCGTGAGTACATAAAGCACTCAGTGGACACATGCCAAAACATTTAAAATCTTGCTCATAGAGCTAAAATATTGACTTGCCAAATCTTTCTTTTCTGAAAATAATGTAACTGAGCATGCATGAAATGTGTCTGCAGACATAAATCTGAAATCTGTAATACCATATCTACGCACTTCTTGTGTTGAGAGGTAGGCCTCCCTCTCAAACACTATGACCGGCCGATCCGCTCACCGGCTCACGGTCACAAATGTGTACACAAACCCTTACCGGCAGCTCGTCCGGTATAGGGCCGATATCGTAATTCTCTCGTAGATAGGCAATATGCAACATGCTTAAAAACAGGCAAGTCAACTTCTTTAACATAAAACATAATGCATAAATAAATCTTTAGCACGTGCATAACTTTTAGTTAGAAAGCCCACCTGGATGTTCCTTAGAGCTAAGGAACTAATTTGCTCATAACCACCATCTATCCTCGTCTTCTAGATCCTCTCTTTTCCTTCCACTTTTATCCCCTCGATCTCATCTACCTCTTCTTTCTATAATGATTCAAAGTTAATTAGTTTCTCATACTTAATTCTCATTCTTCTTATAATCTACTTCGATTATCATTTCGCATGCTTATAACTTATTCGGTTATTGCATCCTTCAAATTTAACCTCTCATTCATTATTTATCTTACTTATATCATCACTTCACTTCTTTACTTACTAAACTAACAATTTCCAACTTTTACATACTTGGCTAATTTAATCTCATAGTTCCACATTATACTTCATATTCTTCCCTCATCATATCTATGGTATTAGATCAAACCATTAAACCCTCTACATGTACCTTTGGATCATCCCCTTCTCCAAGCATTTTATGAATCTCCATGAAGTGGTAATTCTATCTTCAAATTCTTAGTTTATCTATGCTTATTATCATCTAATTAGTTTCTATTCATCATCACTTAAGCAATTTACCATCAACATATATATAAACCATGAACTTCATACATTCTTAAATTTTTGAAAATCTCATTCTAGTGCATGAAAAATTCCCAATTAATTATTCTAAGCTTTATTCATACCATTGATTCCAATTATGATCTCAAATTACACAAATAAAATCAAAATCTTATAGAACACTTAAGGGCAATTTTCGGTCCTTAAGAAGAAAATTAGAAAATTGATTTTTGATCTAATTTCTTGCTCTAATCATGCTTAGTGATGTCTAATGATACTTATTCATATCCAATTCAAGCAAATTCATGCATATTCTTCAAAATCAAATTAGGGTTTATGGTGAAGATTTAGGGCAAATCTAATTACTCTTCATATCTTATAATTCTTTTCAAATTCTTACTTCAATCATGATTCTCTACTCATTTCATATCACATATATGGAAATTAACATCATATCTTCATGAATCATAAAGCATAATTTATCATAGATGAAAATGCAAACTTTCTTCAATTTCTATAAATTAAAGAGGTAAAGATAGAAGATAGTACCTCAAAGACACTTTTTCTTCAAATTTTGGATTCAAAACCTAGCTTAGAAGCTTGATTATGGAAGAAGAAATTTTTGTCTATGGTGGAAGAGCAATTTTCGAAAATGAGGGGGTGAAGGGAGGTAGAAGATGATAAATATTAGGACAATTTCTTATCTCTTAAGTAATTTCATGTAATTGGTTAATTAAATAATTAAATACATAATTCTACATCACTCTAGGGGTTTCTAGAACCTTCTAGAACATTCGTTTTTGGGTTCCGAGATATTAATACTGGATTACTCATCTCGACACAAGGAATCCACCGGTTCAGACCGTTCGTGATTCCGAGTTCATTTGAACAATTTATGCGAGTTTTAAGATACCGAACAAATTTAATTAAATAAATTCCCTCTAAAAACCATATTTTCTAACAAAGTCTTTATAATAATCTCTTCTATATATCTTAGAAAATTAAGCATAATTTGTAGGTTCTACTACAACTGTCGGATTCTCAATCCGAATTTTAATCGAAAACTTATTTAATTATTACCGAAATGGTAATAATAAATTTTTATTCTCTAATTTGCCTGTTTTCTAGCTTAATGAAATTTCTAAATCCATTTTTCTATATTATATAATAGATAAAAATTTTCTCTTCTGAGGGGTATGCATCGTCTGAGTTTATTCTATCTCAACCCCTTTCTTTTATCTCTAATATGGAATTATTAAATTCCATTTTCTTTCTTAACGAATATTCGTAATTCTCTCTTCTAAATCGTATAATAGATTCTTCAAACTCTTCTTAATCTCATAAAAATATTCTCTTAAGGATGCATAGCCTTAATTAAGGTTTAATCACGTTTTAATTATGGCTACAGTATTTCGGGGTATTACAGAAGGAGATGGAAATAGCATTATTATGATATATATTGTTGCTCCCTTAACGCGCATACTGAGTGTATGGAGATGATACACTAGTTAAAACTTTTAGATTAAAACGAGTTCAGTGTTAACTCGATCTGAAATGAGAGAATTTCAGTAGAGTATATTACTTTAGATATCAATCCTTTAGTCTACACTTAGTATTTGACTGATAAACTAATATCTTAAGTGTACGTGCGGAAGTGGTGGCTTAAATACTTACTCGTTTGTCAGAAAACTTAATTTTAACGTTTCAGTTTACATTTAATCAGAATTCAGTTTATGCAATAGAGTTAGAGAATATAAACTGAAATCAAAATAGAGAAGACAGAGATTGGTTTGCGTGGTTTGGAGATAAAAAAACTCATACGTCCACGTGTCTCAATGTGAGTCGATGGTTTCCAAATAATTGGAGATATGTCTTACAGTGATCAATCTTTGAAGGTTTGATGAACAATAATTCTGATCACTTCCAGCTAGAGACTAAGTCTATGCTGGGTCTATTTCTTCGGTTACAGATGAATCATTACTCTAAGAACAACCTAAGGAATAAGAGATGTGGCTTGAGTGTTCTACAATATGAAGTCTGAACTAGCGATTGAAAGCTTGATAATATGAGAGCTTGAATGCGTAAGATAGTTTGGTAACCGGTGTTTGAAGCATTTGAAGCAGCGTAGTATATATAGAGTTCTATCAAGAATATATCCGTTGTGAGAGAAAGTTTCATTTGAATTCTTCCCGTTAGAGTCATCATCCTTTTTGCCATTTTTTGTCTCTACAACAAGATCTTACTTTACCTATTGAGATTTTTTCCAAAAGTGGTAAAGCCTATAGTGTAGCTGGTAACTCAGTGGCTTGGCAGAACTTCAGTTGATAACTTCAGTAATGGACTTCAGTGGATGAGCTTTCTTTGCTTCAACTAACTTCAACTTCAAAACTACATGTCATATCTTCAGTGTTTCCCGGTCACCGAGGGTGGCGGCCCTCACAATGAGCTCCTGTTGTTTGGCGAGGAGGGCCAACTAAACCAACAAACCAGAGTCTTTTCTTTCCAGCCGCTCAACTGTTGAATCTCTCTTTGATTGATCAATGTGTGATATTCTGAATCCTCATTACTAATGGAGTCCAAATGATCCCTAGATTGATCAAAAGATCCTTTCCTATTATCACGAGTTGTACAAAAGGGCTCCCCGCCTTTCCATCAAATATTTTGCTTTTTCCTGGATACTCGAGTTCAAATATCCATGGATTCGATGTTTTCAGCAACGAACTCTAATCCCATAGACCTCCAATACAATACTTTTCTTCCAATCAATTCTGAATTTAGCTAAAATGGGGATATGCTCCGTTAGAGATTTTGTAATTGACTCTATAGCTTCTTCAATAAAGGCTAGTTTTTCGCATGGACATTCAGTTTTGGCATATAGGCTGAGTTCAAAAGAACTTCAGTGGCTTGTCTTAATCTTCAGTCTTGAGTCCTTCATATTGTACTTGTAAACTAAAATCCTTAACAAGTAAGTTCTAAAATAAGACTAGAGACAAGATTTCAATTTTGGACTTAATACATCTTTCAGGGGAGGTTTTGGAATCTAAATCAAAACCATTTAAAATATTTCCCAACATATACAAATATATATATATATATATATATATATATTAAAAGGCAAGAGATAGAGTATTATATATTTGAGATGAAGTCACTTAGCAGCTTCGAGGTTTTAAAGAGTGTATAACCCATCGAAAATCGACGGAAAATTATTTTACATTATGATTTATACGTATAAATTTTAAAATATTATATATTGATGAATTATAAAAACAAATTATTATTAGAAATGCAATAATTTGTTTAAAAAATAATATAAATTAACTCTCTCCGTCCCCTAAGCATAACACCTTTTTTTCGGCATGGTCATTAAGAAGAGTATATAAAGTAGTGTAAGAGTGATAAAGGTCTTTCTTCTGCAGTATATTCATCAATAGTCTTCTCCTTTTCAACTATGACCAATGAGGGAGTTGGACCAGTTCCATCTTTTATCTCAGCACTTCCCTTGTTCATTATTTTGATGGGTCCATCAGTAATGACCTTCCACATTTTGATATGTTGTGCACGTAAACAAATCTCAATTCTAAAGCTCCAGTCATCAAACCCAGCAATGGAGAAATCCTCACAAGCACGTATCATCTGTCCTTCCATAACTTAAAAGTAGATGATTAGATAAATGCAAGTGCAATATGTTGTGATAACGTTTTCAAGATCTATCCAAGATGACCACACAAAGATAATCTCCTATGAAATAGAAACAATGGTCAAAATGGATCACTGCTCTGATACCACTTGTTGGTCCCGAAAGAGCTAGATTGGTGTATGGGGGGGAGGGGGGAATACACCAATTCAAACTTTTAGGGTTTTCTTGTTTTAAACTTAGGTATAAGGTTTAAGCACATTTAATAAATAAGATAGCTTAGGGTAGTAAAACAAATCTTCTTGTCAGAAAGATTTAATCTTACTCAAATAAGACCTTATGCGTGAAAAATAATAATCAAGAATAATAAATACAGATTTAAACTTGATTAAAGTTGTGTGCGGAATATGGTGGTTAATGCTCTTTTAATGTGAAAAACGTTTTCTTTCTTGAAGAGATTATCAACCAAGATTTAAATGCAAGAGTATGAAGAAGATGATGATGAAGTAAATAAGAAATAAAGAACACAAGCAATTAACGTGGTTCGGGATAAACTGTCCCTACGTCCACGGCTCGATCAAATCTAGATCGAAAACTTTACAAGTTTTCTCCTTTCTTTTTACTCGTTGAGTACGAGCCACAAGAATTATCAAATCTAGATAACTTCTTGTGATTACAAATCTTCTTTCTAAGAATGAATACTACAACCTTAGATTACTACTGGATCAAATCTAGATCCTAACTTGGGGTTTTGTAGAAATAATTTTTCCAGAAAGTAAACCTTAAACAACTGTAAACACTACTGAGAATTCTTGATGGTTGGAAGTGTTTTGAACGTTGAGAGCTTGAAGATTTTAGCAGAGTAATAGCAGGATAATAGCTTGAATTCTCGTTATTCTTTCTAGAGGTGAAGATGGTATTTATAGCCTCTTTGAAGAAACTATCCGTTAGAGATGAAGACATCCTTCTTCATCGCATTAATGGCTGCATTAAATGCATGGCAGAGTTGTTGATACACGCGCTGCCAAATGAGAGTTGTTCCACCTTTCATGCAATTTCCCAGTGTATTACCATACTAGGAATGATTCACCGTACTGGAATTTTAATATTCTCGTACTTCATTCCTTAAAGTATGCTTTGATGTGACAATACACTAAGTGGTTGACTTGTGACAAATTTAAGTATGTCGGCAGTCCACCGTAGTTATTGTGAGGAGCAGCTTGAACGCGATGTAGTAGTAGTTCACTTGTCTATCGAGCTGTTCCTCCATCTCTTTGGTTCTCTATTTTGAGTGTAATGACCAGATCGTTTTTGAAACAAAACGATCTGTTGTATATAGATACAGCAAGCTGCAATTTGCAATTGGGACGAGCTGCTCATCCACTAGTAATGAGTAGAAAACGATTTGTTGGTAGTATCGAGCAGCGGGCTGATCTTGAGAACGAGCTGCTTAACCACTTGTAATGAATTACAAGTATATTCTGTTTCCTATTCATTAGCTAATTCTAGTCTAGAGAACCAGATCGTTATAAGTAAGCTTGAAACTTCAAACTACTTTTACATTTGTGATCTATTAAAAGATATTCTAGAAATCGAAACCAAAACAAGTATAAATGGCAGCAAGCTGCTAATATGTGAAGCAGATCATTATTAATACATAAAACGATCTGCTTACCACATTAGGAGCTAGCTGTCTTACAAAATGAAAAACTTGTTTAGTAATCATTGTGTCCAGGATACCTTTTACTAGAATAAGACAGATCGTTATTAAGTTACCAAAAACGATCTTCTTCTTTTACACTTAAGATATACCTTAATAGATAACAATGACTACCTGGTTTCTAATATAAAATATCGAAGTGTAGTTTCGAGAAATATCATCAAAACATATATATAAATTTATGGGGTTCCCAACAATTTCCCCCTTTTTGATGATGTCGAAACCACACTTTAATGATTCCTTTTTAACGCAAAGTTTTAATATTGTAGGCAGTTAGAATGCATAATAATGATTTAAGTGACAAACATAAAAACATTGCCTGGACAAAGAGATATTGCACTACAAAAAACACCCTTTCTGGCGACGGAAAAATCCGTCGTGAGGACTCGAAATCCGTCGTCCCGGGGGCTTAGCGACGGACTGGCGACAGATTTTTTCCGTCTGTATTTCGATCGTCGTTAGCCCCCCGGACGACGGAAAACATAGTCCGTCGTTAGCTAACGACGGACTGACGACGGAATTTATCCGTCTTTAGCCACGACGGACTAAAATCCGTCGTCAGAAACTGCCGGAGACCGTTGACGGCGCCGGAAAGCTAACGACGGATTTAATCCGTCGTTAGTAGCGACGGACTGCAGTCCGTCGCCAGGTAAGAATTTTTTTTTTATTTTAATAATTAATTTTCTTTTTTTTATTATTCATTACCTAAAACGTGTCATAACACACAATACAAACATAATCCAACATTGAACAATAATTTAAAATTGAACCAATCAAATGAAATTCAAAATGCACGCGGATTTCATATAATGAAGAAAATAAATATTTGTATCAGTAACATCCCACGACAAACCAAAAAATAAAATAATAGTAAATGTATCAGTAGCATCTACGAATCGTAGTCATCATCAGGAGGAAATTGGGGAGGGGGATCAGACGGGGGAGGCTGATAAGAGGGAAAGAAGGGTGCACCTCCCTGCTGAGACTGCATCCAGCGCATCATCTCGGCATGCTGAGCCTGCATGACCGCCATCTGCTCAGCCAATCTCTGCTGCTGAGCAAGGTACTCACGGCGCTCGCGATCCTGCTCCTCGACTCGGCGCCGCAGCTCCTCGACCTCGTCTCTGGATGGGCGTGATGCGGACGAGGATCCCCCAAATCTGGAAGCTCTCAAGGCCTTCGCCGCGCCTCCCGTGCCGAACAGCCTCTTCTTCTTGTCCGGGCCGCCAAGAACCTCCAGATACAGCTCGTTGATGTCGACTGCATCGTGGTCCCCCTCGGGTAGCTGGGCCCGCTCCTCGTCAGCACGGCGAAACACCTCAGTCTGCATGCATGTAAACGAGAAATGAACATTTGTTAGTATATATACATATTATAAATATTGAAAATCTAATACATATATATATATTAGATTTAAATTAAAACTTACCGCTATCGCCTCAGATTTCGGATCGGTGTATGTCCCGTCCGCGTATCGATGCTCGTCCAGGAAGGAGTCGAACATGCACGAAATCGGAGCTACTCCCCGCTCACGACCCTATGCATCAGATCACAATGGAATCGTGTCATTGAAACATGTGTATATGAATTAAAATTGTACCACATACTTACCATTATTATTTAAAATATATTATTACGTACCTTCTCCTCAGCTCGTTGCATGACCGACTTGGCCCCTCCCCTATGTTTGATAGGACCAGTACCCGGTCCCTGAGGCTCAGACAACCGGTTGCGCCTCGCTGACTGGGATTTGGCCACAACATCATCCCGGGACCAGTACGCGAGCCAACCCATCCACACATCATCAGTCCACCATCCAGGCTTCCCACCTCTGGGTGGCGGATCATTCCTCCTCCTCTTGATCCCGCAGATATAATCCTTATATCTCTCCCGGATCTTATTATACCATAACTCCCGAATCTTGGCATCGAGTGCCGGTTCCCAAGTAAATTTTTTCTAGCATTGAAAATGTATGTTAGAAATTGTAGTTATAAGTTATAATTAAGAATGAGTTTGAAAGTTTTAGTAAATTTTCGAACCTTAAACTCCTCCCAATATCGCTGTCTCACGTCCTCAGGCGTGAGCTTCCAACTGTAGCCAGTCGGGTTGGGAACTATCTTAAATAGTTCCCAAATGTAATCTGCCGGGTCGGCATGCGGGTAAAATCCCCTGCATAAGTAATTTTAGATTGATTTATGTTAGATTTTTGAATAACTAATTAAATAATTGTCAAAATTGAAGATGTGGTTGCATTTACGTACCCCAACTCACTCACAGAAAGAACAACGTCTCCTGTGGGTCTACGCTCCAACTGACCATCACCGTCAGAGCCAGAAGACGGACCGCCTATGTGTATGCCACCAATATGGTGGCTGAGACCGCCGGTCCCGGACTCATATCCAGAGGATGAGCCCGGGGAACTACCCCGTCCATGGGATAGCTGTGATCGGCGTGTACCCCTACCACGAGGAGTCCCCACATCCTCTCGCCGACTGTAAGACATCTATTATGTTGAAAATAAATAGATAAATAAGATTCATAATAGACTTATTAATTAATACGTAGAAGGTTTATATTGAACATATAATTAACAAGTTGCATTTATAGTTAATAATTTGAAATTCGAATGTGTTAAGTTTTGTACACAAAGTGTTAAGGAGAATCCTCTTCATCGTTATAATTTTCATCTTCCTCATTTTCATCTTCATAGTCATCCTCCTCATCTTCATCTTCTTCTTCGTCATCTGAAGCTTCATCCTCGTCATCTTCTTCTTCTGTTTCGAGGACATTATCAGAGTCCACGTGGTCATCATCATCTTCAATTTCTACATGTTCACCGTCTCGGGCAACTGATGTAATATCATCTACATCAACAGTAGTTACCACATGCGCGTCATCATCCTCCTGAAACGGTGACTCCAACGTAGACACATCCGCTCGAGACTCGTCGATAGTGGCCCGTGCCTTTATAGAACAAGCTTCCCACCATTCTCTACAATGTTGGTTCATACTCGGATATGAACAGTAATACACCTGTGTAGCTTGAATGGCTAATACAAATGGTTCATATTTTCTAAGTCTGCGCGTATGATTTACAGACACTAAATTGAACTGTGTATCAACCCTTGTACCGGCCGGAGAGGTGTCGAACCAGTCACACTTGAAGAGAACGACCTTCTTATTGTGTAATCCTGGGTATGTGAGCTCGCACACTTCGACTAATTGTCCATAAAAATCCGTCTGACTCGAGTCCCCATAGTTACCCGCTTTTATGCACACACCACTATTCATAGTTGCTTTGTGAGTTCCATGTGATATCGTGTGAAATTTGTAACCATTCACCAAATAACCATGATATGATGTAATCATTGGTGAAGGTCCACGTGCAATGTCCCACATAACAGGATCAGTTACACAATTTTGTACCTACATCACACAAAAGTTTATACTTATCAAGTTATGGAGTTGTATGTCCTTTATATAGTACTTAATTAAATAATTTCAAGTATCTTAGTGAAAGTTTGACTCACATAGGAGCAAAACCATTCAGGGAATTCTGTAGACATTTTCTTGTCAATGTCCATGTCAGTTATCCATGGATTTGAGTGTCTGATATGTGATTCGTATTCCCTTCATAGAAAAGAACATATTAGTTGATAAAAACCACACATTGCATTAAATAGTCGTATAATATGATTTGTAAAAGATTACTTGATATATGGATCGATCTCCACGCAATTATGGAGTACGTATAGATGCGCAGCTCTGTATTCCCTTGGATCCAACGATCTTTTCGTTGTTTTTCCAAAACCAGTTCCGGCAAGTTTGAATACAGAAGGCAAGTCTGATTGATCTTCTACCCCACTAGTAGAACATCCTCCAACGTAGTTGCGAGGCACCTCTCTATGTTTCGTACTTACATGATCCTCAAAATAATAGGAACAGAAAGCAGTGGCTTCCTCCACTAAGTATGCATTACATATCGATCCCTCAACGCTTGATTTGTTCTTGACATTATTTTTCAGCTTTCTTAAATATCTGTATTGAAATAATTCATTTAGAAAGCATGAAACCATAGTTAAAATTCATGAAACATTATTAAACACAATTGATTTAGTTTGATAAAGTACCTCTCAAATGGGTACATCCATCGATATTGGACTGGTCCTCCATCTCTTGCCTCGTCAGCTAGATGGATAGGCAAATGTTCCATTGAGTCGAAGAAGCTTGGTGGAAAGATTCGTTCAAGCTTACACAAAATCAGTGGGATGTTATTGTTAAGTGTCTCCATGTCGTCACTCTTTATGTTTCGTGATGTCAAATCACGAAAGAACAGACACAACTCAGTTATGGACTTCCAAACAGCTTGTGGGAGTAATTCTCGAAATGCAACGGGTAGTATGCGCTGCATGAAAACGTGACAGTCGTGGCTCTTCATCCCAAACATCTTAAGTTTACTCATGTCTACACATCTACCCATGTTTGAGACGTAACCGTCAGGAAACTTAAGGGTTTTCACCCACTCACACAAGACTTTTCTCTCCTTTTTATCAAGTGTATAGCATGCCTTAGGATATTTATTAGTGTACTGGTCACGCATCAACTGGGGTCTGTGACAATAGAGGTTGAGTTCCTCCCTCGACTTTGCCGTGTCTTTTGTCTTGCCTTGGACATTCATAACAGTATTGAAAATGTTGTCAAACACGTTCTTCTCAATATGCATAACATCTAAATTGTGTCGAATGAGCAGAGAACTCCAATACGGAAGGTCCCAAAAGATGCTCTTTTTCCGCCATCCAGTGGTAACTTGTCTTAAAATGCGCTTGTTATTATCATCATAATCTTCGGTGACCTTTACTAGTCCCAAATCTTCAATCTGATAAAGTATCTCTTCCCCTGATCTCCTCTCCGGAGGATCATCTGCAACAATCTTATTCTTTCTAAAGGCCCTCCTATTCCTCCTGAACTGGTGATCGTAAGGTAGGAACTTGCGATGTGTATCAAACCATGACTGCTTCCGGCTATGTGTTAAGGAGAATGCTTCTGTTTGTTCCATGCATCGAGGACAAGCTAATCTTCCGGCTGTACTCCAACCAGACAACATCGAGTACGCCGGAAAATCACTAATGGTCCACATCAATGCTGCGTGCATCTGGAAGTTTTGTCTTCTTGAAACGTCATAAGTATGGGCACCGACTGTCCACAATTGATTGAGTTCAGATATAAGTGGCTGTAGGTAAACATCTATCTTATCTTTTGGATTTCGGGGACCAGGAACAAGCACTGTGAGAAACATGTGCTGTTCTTTCATGCACAACCACGGAGGTAAGTTGTAAGGAGTAAGGATAACAGGCCAGGATGAGTACTGTTGTCCCGATTGACCGAATGGTTGAAAACCATCTGTTGAGAGTCCTAATCGTATATTCCGTGGCTCCGCTGCAAAACCCGGGTAAGTCACATTAAAGTGTTTCCACGCCGGCGAATCTGCAGGATGGCGCATAACACCATCATCAGCTGAGGTTGAATGCCAGATCATGTCGCCGGCCGTAGCTTTAGATGCATACAACCTTTGTAAACGAGGCGTTAAAGGGAAGTAGTACATCTTCTTAAAGGACACTTGTTTACGTCCCCGACTCCTATCTTTGTATCGGCTTTCATTGCAAAATTTGCAATTCACAAGATGAGAATCCCCCTCCCAATAGATCATGCAATGATTCCTACACGAATCTATCTTTTCTACAGGTAAACCCATTGCCCGTAGCAATTTCTGTGTGCTGTAGTAATTCATGGGCACTTTATGGTGGTCTGGGAATGCCTCCTTCAATAACACACACAACTCGTTGAAATATTTTTGTGGCATCCCAGAACGGGCCTTCAAAGTCATCAGACGAGCCACAAAAGACAACTGAGTGTGGTTCTTACACCCAGGGTATAACTCTTGATCGGCAGCGTCCAACAACTCGTACAACAACTTTGCTGTAGCGTTTGGATCTTCCTCTGTGTCATCTGGGTTGTTGAAAGAGGGACCCCCGAGATCATGAACCATCGCGTGGTATGTCCCGTACTCTTCCTCGGGTTCTACATCTACGTCAACACGTGTTTCTTGAGCATATGAAGGTATTTCATTTTCACCATGAAACCTCCAGACCTCGTAACCCCGTGTGAAACCCTTTTTAGCCAGATGAAGCTGTACAACATCTGTACTTCTAAAGTATATATTCTTACACTTCACACACGGACACTTGATTTTTTCTCCATCCATTAACTGAGGCTGACTACTTGCAAATCTTAAGAACTCGTCAAGCCCAGCAAGGAAGTGCGGATTAAATCCCCCGTTCGGAAGTAAATGCAGATACATCCAATCTCGACTCATTTTTATAACCCTGATTAATATTAATAATTATTTACATAGTAAAATAAAAATTCATTAGTTACGGATGGGACAAGAATATATTAGTGGTCGATTAAATGAGACATTAATTAATTTGAATGAAGATTGCACATGTGTAAACACGGACTCACTTAGGAAAGTGTTATGATTCAGTTGAATTATTTGAAGTTAAATAGAGGAAGAGCATTATAAGTTGATTTGGAGTAGAATAGTTTATTTAAAATAAAGGACTCGAATTTTGAAAATTATGGTCCCAGGTTGAGCATTA
>JAPKLX010000075.1:937-16412 GCA_026898415.1 Leonotis leonurus
TCTGTAATCCAGAAAGCTTAAGTCTCTCTCCTTAATTAGTCAAGTAATTACGTTCAATAATTCCAGGGGCTTTCACTTCGACACGTCTTCGCTCGTGAGCGACTGAAAAGTTTGTATTTGGTGTATTCCCCCCCATACACCAAACCTTGCTCTTTCGGGACCAACACTTTCTTACCTTTTCGATCAGCTACCTGTTTGGCCTTTTCTTCATTTTCTTTTTGTAACTGCTTTGCTTCGGCAATTTGTTTTGCAGTTAGTTTCTTCTTTTTGATAGCAGCGGGCTTCTTTTTGATTTGAGAGGGAGCAGCGGGCTATTCTTTCTTCTTTTCTTCCCCCTTTTCGACATCAGCAATAAATTCTTTAGAAATAATAAGTCGAAGGGAAGCGATTTCGTCATGCAGTGCTTTGAACTGAGCTTCAGAATTTTCTTTGTATTGGAGGAATGATGAAATGTTGCCGTTTACTTCATTGAATTGTTTTGTGGCAGCTTGAAGGTGGGAGTTGAAGTTGACTTTCAGCTCGCTGTGAGCAACTTTCATGTCGGTGATGTTTTTATTGATCAAGAAAATTTCATTTCCAGTGGCAAGATCTTCTTCTTTCAAGACTTCTGGCAGCTGGGCTTTGAGCAATGAGGGCAATTCGTTTTTAATCACCACTGGTATAGTGGTTTTCTCCATGTCCACATACTATTTTTCGACATGCTTATTTACTTCAGCAACCATTTTTGCTCCGGCTTCATTCATCTTGGTCTCGAAAGATTTTGTCTCCTCTTAAATGGCAGCTATCCTGCTGTTGGTCTCTTCCTTGAACTTATCAAAAATTTCACGATCGTTGTCCAGATCCTTATGCAGCTCGTTGGAGAGTTTGGTGTGAGCGAGCTGGACATTATTTTCAATAGTTTGAAGGGCGCCCTCTGCAGCTGAGAATACAAAGTTTGCCAATGCAGCAGATCGATTGTTAATTCTTTCATGAATGAGTGCATTTAGTTGATCTGTTGTCATGTGGGAACTAAGGTTGGCAGAAAGCAAATCTTCCAATGTATGATGTTGGAAGCCATCTGGTGCAGTGCCTAGTGTAAATATTTCTTCAATGAGTTCGTCAGGGGCAATTCCTGCAGTTTGTGTTGCAGATGGTTCCAAAATAGATGCTGCTTCCTCCATAGCAGCAGATGGTTCTTCCTTATGGATTGTATCAGCGGGCTGGGATGAGGGTGTGTCAATAAGCTTTTCTGTCTTACCAGCTTTCTCTTCAAAATTGAATATTTCATCAAAGTCAGCCGATTGTAAGTCCACAGCCAGATTGTAAAAGTCTTGTCTGTAGAATAGAGAGGAGCAAGATTGACATTTAGAGAGACAGCTTCCTCCTTCATCTTGGTCAAGACGTATGTGCGAAAGTACTGACGGGCGTCAGGCACATCAAGAAATCCAAAATACTGAAGCAGCTTGTTTTCTTCAGCCTTCAGCTCACTGATGGAAAACAAGAGAAGGATTGCTTCCAAAATATAAAATTTGCAATCTCTTATTTCCAAATAAGTTTGAAATCGTTGAGCCATCTCAAATGTGGCTGGTGTAAGTTTGATTCCTGGCATGGATTGTACTACTACTTCGGTGGCCTTCTCTTTCAATTACTTGAAGATGAGTTGAGCTCCTTTCAAGCGTTCTTCAATATCATCACCCAGTTGCTCGTGAGCGTTGATCTCCACTTCCGCTTCATTTATTTCTGGAGCAGATGGCTCCTTTGTTTGAGTAGCAGTTGCTTCCAATTCATCCTCTAGATTGCGTGCAGTAGGTTTGCTTTTGGTTTTCCTCGGCTTTTTGGTTCCTTTGGCAGCAGCAGTTGGTTTAGGATTACCAGCTGCCTTCCTCTTTGCTGGTCGATCTGCAGCTGCTGCTTCTTTTACTTGTACTGCTGCTGCTGCTTCACCAACAGTTTCTGGTTTCTTTGTTGGTATTTCCCATTCGGGATTTGATTGTCCGACCCGAATCAGTGCTTCCTTCAATTTTTCATCACTTTGAGAAAAATTTGAGATGCAATTCCCAATGACATTTCCATTTGGTGACGAGTCCTTGGTAGAATCCAATCCTTGCTGAATTCAACAGATTTGTGCCATTTATCCTTCTGGAAGAAGCCAGCAATGATAGTACTAAGTTTGGTGGAGAGTCAGAGAGGTCGTTTGACATTGATCCTTGTGCAGTTTCCATCATCATTTTGTCGAATGACGGTCTGCTGTTCTTCATCCACGATTAGTTTCAACAGCGATCTTGCCCAATTTATCTTTAGATTAAGTAAAACTGCAACCATGACTTTGAGCTTTCCTGTGGTTACAGAATCAAAGGTTCCCAGGTGTCCAAGAAACACCTTTTGAACGTAATCAAGGAGCAGTCTGAAGCTGGGTAAAATAAGTGCCCGATTGAATGCTTTTCCCGTCCATGTAAATGGATGTGCAAGAATTATATCGAGAGTTCTTTGAATGTGATCATCGGTGACCTCTTCAATCACGAGATCACCTTCATCAGCCAGATGATAGGTTTGCAGAATCATTTCAATAACTGTAGTGCGGATATTATCCTCCTTCGTCTTTCCCACGGGTATCTTCACGGTATATTCATCTCTATCATCCACCATCCACGAACAGTAAAATAATGCTATTTGTCGTAGGAGAAAGTAGTCTGGCTCAGCAATGATGATTTTGTGAAACCCTAGACAGAGACGTAATACGATTAAGTGATTGGAAAACAATGTTTATTGGTTGATAAATTGATGATTTACCATAGATGGATGAGTAAATCCTAAGCAAACAACCATACTATATAAAGAACACATAGATACATAGAGCAAGAAATGTGTAGTATCTGTAGAGTAAGCAATCATATGAGACATAGAAATCCAATTTATTCATTTTAAGTAATGTAACCTGTGCAAGCCTCGATTTTGCTAAATAAAACATCGAGGGTTCTAAACCCGTGATGTGTGAGTACAGCACAAGGCTCAGGTGTCACTTTCGCCTCAATAGTGTGTAGCATCTCCGATAAGGAAATCGGATTTGCTTGTGAAGATGAAGAGCTAGCTTCGGAAGCAGTCATTTTAGATTGAGATTGAGTGATGTTGAAGAAGTAAGAGATGCAAAAAAACTTAGTTTGAAAGAACTAACACAACAATGGCGGTTTAAGGTTTTATGAGAGGGAAAATTTGAGTGTGAAAAGAGCAGTCAAACACTTATCTATTTATAAGTAAGTAATGAATGGTGCAGATTAAAACATATAAAAGTTATAACAAGTAACGGTTGAGATTACTCCCTTGTTTAATCATTTGCCGCCCAAAAATGAATGAAGTTCATACGCCATCGAGTTTTGCATTTATGGTAGTCACATCGTTGTCTCGATACACTAATCGAGGTCTGCAACATTAAATGATTTGTGCTTTATTCGTCACTTTTCTGACATATAGGCGTTCGAGATTACCTAGCAATAAAAAGTATTTAAAAGTAATCATTAGAATTAAATAATCAAGGAGTTGGAGAAATAAATGAGCTTGATTCCCCCTTGATTAAAAGAGTCTGGTTCCCCCTTGATTAATGCTCTAGCAGATCGTTTTTAGGCGAGAACGATCTGCTCTTCTTGATTTTGGCAGCTAGCTGCTAATTTTCCCATTATGTAGCTTGCTGCTGTGGTAAGCAGATCGTTTCCATCATTTGAACGATCTGCTGTTGACTGCTATTTGAAGTAGAGGAGCAGATCGTTTTCATCTTTTGAACGATCTGCTGTTCTTAATAACATCATTTGGTTGCCTTTTCTTTCATGCAGCTCGCTGTTTGCTGCTTTTGTTGATGGTAGCAGCTCGCTGCTTTAGTTGATAGACAGCATGTCGTTTTCTTCTTTGAACGATCTGCTGTGTACATTCAACTTAATCAGCTAGCTGTTAATATTCAAAATTGAGCAGTTTGATTTCACTTGGAGTATTCATACAAAGTTTAGCAACACAATAATATTAAAAGAAATATGAAGCTTTTTAAAGATGTGATAAAAGATTGCCTTTTTACCACCAGCTAACTGTTATCAACATTTGTACCAATTTTAAGATTTATTAATCCCAGTTTTCCACAAAGCATTTTGAATCTTTCTTCGGGTAGTGCTTTTGTGAGAAGGTCAGCTCGCTGCACATCCGTGTGAATTTTCTCTATCTTGATGTTCTTCTTTTCGACATGATCACGAATAAAATGATGACAAACATCCACATGTTTACAGCGAGTGTGTAGGACAGGATTTTGGGTGATGGCAATTGCGCTGGAGCTATCGTAAAATATTGGCACGCTATCCATGTATACTTCATAATCCTTTAGTTGTTGTTTGATCCACAAGATTTGTGCTGTGCAACTCCCTGCAGCCATGTACTCTGCTTCTGTTGTTGAGGTTGCAACCGAAGTGTGCTTTTTAGAGAACCATGAGATGAGCTTGCTTCCAAGAAATTGACAAGTCCCAGATGTGGATTTTCTATCAAGCTTGCAACCTGCATAATCAGAATCAGAGTAACCAGTTAATTCAAAGTTATCATCACAAGGATACCATAAATCTATCTCAATGGTCCCTTTGAGATAACGTAGGATTCTTTTGGCTGCTTCCAAGTGGGATTCCCTTGGGCTAGCTTGATACCTAGCACAACACCAACAGCAAAAGTAATATCAGGTCGACTTGCAGTTAGATATAAAAGTGATCCGATAATACCACGATACTATTTTATATCCGTAGTTTTTCCAAGTACATCAGGACCAATCTGTCCATTAGTTTGCATAGGGATTTTTCCTAGTTTGCAATCTTTAACTCCAAACTTTGTGATGAGATCGTTGATATATTTGGATTGATTGATTAGAATCCCATCAGCAGATTGTTTGACTTGTAAACCCAAGAAGAAGTTCATTTCCCCCATCATTGACATCTTGTACTTGTCCTGCATTAGCTTGCTAAATTTGTTACAAAGGAATTCAGATTTGGATCCAAAAATGATATCATCAACATAAATTTGGACCAAAAGAATATAGTCTTGAACTTTGATGGTGAATAATGTCTTGTCAACTGATCCTCGTTTGAATCCCGATTGAAGTAAGAATGTAGACAGTGTCTCATACCAAGCTCGAGGAGCTTGTTTTAGTCCATACACTGCTTTAGCTAATCTGTACACCTTGTTTTCATCTTCAACTTCAAAACCAGGTGGTTGTTCCAAATAGACTTCTTCTTCCAGAATACCATTTAGAAATGCAATTTTTACGTCCATCTGGAATACTTTGAAGCGTTGAAAGGCTGCATAAGCAAGAAACAATCTGATAGCTTCTAGTCGTGCCACGGGTGCGAAGGTTTCATCAAAATCGATTCCTTCTTGTTGACAATATCCCTTGGCGACTCGCCTTGCTTTGTTTCTCACCACCTCGCCTGTTTCATCTCTTTTATTTTTGAATATCCATTTGACTTCAATCACACCTTGATGATGAGGTCGATCCACTAAGTACCACACATCATTTCTCTTGAACTCATTTAATTCTTCTTGCATGGCATTGATCCAATCTGTACTTTGCAAGGCTTCTTCGATGTCCTTAGGTTCGGTGTGAGCAAGATAGCAGCTTAGTAATGCGCTTTCTCCATGCATGCGTCTCGTTTTGACTCTATCTGTTGGGTTCCCAACAATGAGATCAGATGTATGGCTATCTACCCATCTTCTTCGTCTTTTCATTTCATCCGCAGATACTTCGATTTCCATTTCATCGGGTGGATTCTCGAATTCAGGATGATCTATGGTAGGTACATCAAAGAGATCGTTAGTCTTTAAATCAATGCTTGATACTTCATTTACCAATTGTTGAACAGATGGTTGTTGAGTTGAGGGAGGGGGAGATTGAGTGTTTTGTTCATCAACAGATGATTGAGAATGTTCATGTGAAGTTCCCCCTTCATTTGTTCCCCCTAGATGAGTGAGTTGTCCATTTGTTCCCCCTTGCTGTGACTTTTCTCCAGCAGGTTGATTATTAGTTTCTTCTTCATCTTCATCTCTTCGTGGACTCCATAGAAGAATGTCATCGATGAGTCTATCTATGGAATTTCTCAACGTTGAGTGAGAGAGATCATCTTTTGAAGAAACGCTATCTGTTCCTAAAACTTCAAAATTGGCTTCATCAAAAATAACATATGGTGTTACTTCCACAACAAGGGTTCTTTTATTAAAAACACTATAAGCTTTACTGATCTCAGAGTATCCCAAAAATATTCCTTGATCACTTTCGCTATCAAATGTTTTTAATTGAGTTTTCCCATTGTTGTGAATTTAACATTTACATCCAAATGATCTAAAGTAAGAGATTCAAGGCTTCCTGTTGTTCCACAGCTCGTATGGAGTTTTCCCATGACATTTTGTCACAACAAATCGATTTTGAGTATAGCAGGCTGTGTTGACTGCTTCTGCCCAGAACTTCTTTGGGAGATTGATTTCATTTAACATAGTTCGGGCAGCCTCCTTGAGTGATCTGTTGCGCCTTTCTACTATCCCATTTTGTTGTGGTGTACGAGCTGCTGAAGTTTGATGTTGAATTTCCATTTTTGAGCAATATCCTTCGATCATGTGATTGATGAATTCAGTTCCACGATCAGATCGAATTGTGATGATGGATGATTCCTCTTGATTTGAAAGTTTGTTGAGAAGATCTGGCAGTTTCTCTAGAGTTTCCTTTTTCTTGAACATGAAAACAACCCAAGTGAATCTAGAGAAATCATCTATAACAACAAGAGTATATTTTCTACCGTTTACACTTAATGGAGATACAGGTCCAAAAAGGTCTAGATGTAGAAGTTCCAATATTCTTGAAGTGCAGTGAGCTGCCTTTGTAGGAAATGATGCTCTTGTTTGTTTTCCTGCTTGGCAAGCATCACATATATGGTCTTTGTCGTATATTTGAGTAGGTAGACCTTCAACCAAATTGTCCTTCACCAGCTTGTTGATTGTTTTGAAGTTCAAGTGGCTCAACCGTTTGTGCCACAACCAGCTGGTTTCTGTATTTGATTTTTTCACTAGACAGGTTTCATTTTGATCATTCCATTGTACAATGTACAACTTGTCCTGCAAAATCCCAGTAAGAAGAATTTCTTCTCCTTCTATATTTTTGACAAGACACTTGTTAGCTGTAAATTCTACTCTATTGTTATTAGCACAAAATTGGCTAATTGAGAATAGATTATGATTTAAGCCTTCAACATAGGATACATTTAGAATAGTAGTGTTACCAACTTGAAGATCACCATAACCCTTTGTGTATCCTTTTGAGTTTCCTCCAAAAGTAACATTTCGTCCAGTGCTCTCCTTGTAGTTGATTAACAAGTCTTTGTTGCATGTCATATGTTTGGAGCATCCGCTATCAAGTATCCATACTGCGCCCCGAGCTGTGTGCATTCTTCTCATCGATCTCCTATCCTGCAATGAAAATTTATTTATCTACCCCACTGAATGAGGGTGCTTTGTTAGTAGACACCATTCCCTTTGGAAGCCAAATTTGTCTAATTATAGTAACATTCTGTGAAGGTCTGATTTGTTTCCCACTAAAGTCGATATACACAACTTTCTTCTTGGCAGGCAGTTGATTAGGCACTTGTTTCCTAGGAGCAGTTGGTTTGTGGGTAGCAAATTGTTTTCTCTGGTTGAATGACTGAGGAGCTCGCTGATGGTTGATCTCTTGAGCGAGTTGATTAATCCTTTGAGCAGGTTGTTTTCTTTGTTGAAATCCAATCCCTTGCGTGGTGAATCTTTGTTGTCGCTGACCTTGATCCTTGATCAAGATAGCTTGTGGCTGTCTCGTGTTGTTGTTGAGATTCACTATCTTATCTTTTCCCTTCTCTTTGACAAAGTTTCCTTTTGGTGGACCTTTGTCAACTCCATTAAAACCAAGTCCGGTACGATCTGCAGCTCTTCTTTGCATGTCGTTGATGAGTTGAACTCGGTCTGACTTTTTGTTGATGTAGTAATTAAGCATTACACTTAAGTTTTCCGCCTTATTGTTGGCTGACGATTCTCTTCCAATCAAGTCCGAGATCTTAGCAGTGAGAGCGTAGACTTCTTCACTTTTGTTCTTGATTTGTAGAAGCATCACCGTTTCTCTTTCATTAAATGAAGCACTTACTTCCTTCATTTCTTGTATGGTGTTTGCCATTCTTCCATTTTCTTTAATCGCATGTTTGAACATCTTGTTCAATTTTGCATGATCTTCCATAAGCTTGGTGAAATCTTCAATAGACAGATCGTCTTCTCCTTCTTCATCTATCTCTTCTTCGTCACCCGAGTCATATAAAGGTGAGTTAGAAATAGGAGAAGAACAATTATTTACTACCTCATTGTTGTCGAGTCCGTTTTCATGACCCATGAGACATTCATCCCATTCTTCATCCTCTTCGGCGATGAAAGCTTCGTCGTTTTCGGATGAACTGTCGGTTAATGTTTTTGATGTAGTTTGTTCTTCAGAGAGCATAGCTTTTCTTTGTTCTCGAAGCTTTCTATCTCGTTTGTTTCTTAGTTCCTATCTCTCAGCCTTAGAGATATCTGGGCAGTCTGTTTTAAAGTGACCTTTCCTGCCACACTTAAAACAAGAAAATTCGGACAGGTCAGCTTTAATATAGGAAGAGTTAGGTTTTACTTCACTTTTCCTTTCGGGTCGATCTCCCGAACGATCTCTTCCTTTGAAGTTTCTATTGTTGTCCTTGTAGAGACGCTTGTATCTGTTTGCCCTGAGTTCCATCTTCTGGAATCTTTGCGCCATGAGAGAGTATTCGTCGAAGTAGTTTTTGGTGGGATAGTTTTCATCATCTGAACTAGATGATTCTTTTACTATCACAACAGGTGGAGACTTCTTTTCTACCTCCTTCTCTTTTAACTTGGCCTTGAAGGCAATTTCTTTTTCTTTCATTCCTGCAGCAGAAGGTTTACTAAAGGAAGAATTAGAGTGGCCATGAATACGATTGATCTCATACTCATTTCCAGTTAGTAAATCAAATAGAGAGTCAGTGGTAAGAGAATTAAACTCTGGCATCATGGGATGCATGGCTGAGTAGATTTCCCAAGTAGCTGGTAGAGCTCGGATCACTTTCAAGTTTTTCTCTCGTTGAGAATACTTGTTTTTGTCAATCATGGCTATTTCAATCAGAACTTCCATGAACCGGTTCTTCATTTGGGCTATAGTTTCTCCAGGCTTCATTTTGAACTCTTCAAATTTATTACAAGCAATGGACAGCTTGTTTTCTTGGATGATGTCTGATCCACGACTAATTTCCTTGAGTACATCCCACATCTCCTTGGCAGTTTGAAGATGTCTTATTTTGGCCAAGTATACGCCTCTTACTATACTCGAAATTAGTCCTTTGGCAAAGTCATCGAGTCTGGCTTCTTTTCTTTCTTCTGCAGTATATTCATCAATAGTCTTCTCCTTTTCAACTTGATCAATGAAGGGGTTGGACCAGTTCCATCCTTTATCTCAGCATTTCCCTTGTTCATAATTTTGATGGGTCCATCAGTAATGACCTTCCACATTTTGATGTGTTGAGCACGCAAGCACATCTCGATTTTGAAACTCCAGTCATCATATCCAGCAATGGAGAAATCCTCACAAGCACGGATCATTTGTCCTTCCATAAGTTCAAGGTAGATGGTTAAATGAATGCACGTGCAATATGCTGTGAAAACGTTTTCAAGATCTATCCAAGATGACCACACAGAGATAATCTCCTGTGAATTAGAAACAATGGTCAAAATGAACCACTGCTCTGATACCACTTGTTGGTCCCGAAAGAGCTAGTTTGGTGTATGGGGGGGGGGGAATACACCAATTCAAACTTTTTAGGTTTACTTGTTTCAAATATAAGTATAAGGCTTAAGCACACTTAAAGACTAAGATAGCTTAGGGTAGCTAAACAAATCTTCTTGTTAGGAAGATTTAATCTTGCTCAAATAATACCTTATATGTGAAAGCAGTAATCAAGAATATCAAATACAGATTTAAACTTGATTAATATTGTGTGCGGAATATGGTGGTTAATGCTCTTTTTAATGAGTAAAACGTTTTCTTCCTTGAGGTGATTAACAACCCAGATTTAAATGCAAGAGTATGAAGAAGATGATAATGAAGTAAAACAGAAATAAAGAACACAAGCAGTTAACGTTGTTCGGGATAAACTGTCCCTACGTCCACGGCTCGATCAAATCTAGATCGAATAACTTCACTAGCTTTCTCCTTTCTTTTTACTCATTGAGTACGAGCCACAAGAATTATCAAAACTAGATAACTTCTTGTGATTACAAATCTTCTTCCTAAGATTGAAAACTACAATCTAGGAATACAACTGGATCAAAACTAGATCCTAACTTTGGGTTTTGGTAAAAACAAATTTTCAGAAAGTAAATCTTCAAAATAATAAACACAACAGAGAATTCTTGAAGGTTGGATGTGTTTAGAGCGTTGAGAGCTTGAAGATTTTTGAGCAGAGTAATTGCAGGATAATAGCTTGAATTCTCTTGCATATTTCTGGAGGTGAAGGTGGTATTTATAGCCTCTTTGAAGAAACTATCCGTTGGAGACGATGGTACTCTTTTTCAACGCATTAATGGCTGCATTAAATGCATGGCAGTGAGGTTGAGACACGCGCTGCCAAGTGCGAGTGGTTACCACCTTTCACGAGATTTCCCAATGTATTGCCATGCTGGGAATGATACTTAGTACAGGAATTTTGATTTTCTTGTACTTCATTCCTTAAAGTATGTTGTTGATGTGACAATACACGGAGTGGTTGACTTGTGACAAATTTAGGTATGTCGGCAGTCCACCGTAGTTGCTGTGAGGAGCAACTTGAACTTGATGTCATAACAGCTCGCTGTCCATCGTGTTGTAACTTCATCTTTGGTTCTCCATTGAATGTAACGACCAGATCGTTTTTGGTATAAAACGATCTGTTATATGTATGGTAGAGATGATAAGATCATTTTTGGAACAAAACGATCTGTTGCTTGAGATATCAGTTGGTTGATGTATTCCTTTTGAACGAGCTGCTTCTTCCTCTTGTAATGTCTTGAAAACGATCTGTTGGTAGAAGTAAGCAGCGGGCTGATTATGGAGAACTAGCTGCCCATCCATTTGTAATCAATGAAAACGATCTGATGTTAGTTCCAAGCAGCGGGCTGACTTTGAAGAACTAGCTGCTTAATCACTTGTAATAAGTTACAAGTAAATTCTATTTTCTAAGCTAATTCTAGTCAATAAAACCAGATCGTTATAAGTGTTTGAAATTTCAAACCACTTTTACATTTGTGATCTGTTGATAGATGAATTAAAAAATGAAACCAAGAACAAGTATAAATGTCAGCGAGCTGCTTATATAGGAAGCAGATCGTTATTAATATACCAAAAACGATCTGCTCACCTACATTAGGAACTAGCTGACTTACAAAAGAAGAACTTGTTATCTTAGTAATCATTGTGTCCAGGATACCTTTTACTAGAATAATACAGATCGTTATTTATGTACCAAAAACGATCTGCTTCTTTTACACTTGAGATAATCCTTAATAGATAACAATGATTACCTGGTTTCCAATATATATAAAACATCAAAGTGTAGTTTCGAGGAACATCATCAAAAGAAATATAAATTCATGGGGTTCCCAACAAATTCTTTCCACTGTAGGCTTTTAGGGAATAATGTTACTGTTACGAGATCGATTATGTGCTCTATTTTTGGATTCTCCTCATCTAGAAGAGCAGCTACCCGAACCCCAAAAGGGTTTAATCCGGTAGCTGCTTGGTACGACCTCACCGGGCTCCATAATTGGAACCCGAGTGGCACCCTAGTGGATTCATTAGGGATGACGCCCTTTCCTTGTTGCATAAATTCATTGCTTTTAACATTTCGGGAAAGGCGGAAGCCAATAAGGTCAGTACTAATGAGTGCTTTCTTCTATCTGCTGTTGTTAAAGGGCAGAAGGTATGTATTTCTTCCTTCATCTGGGCTCAGCTCGAAGGAATTAAATATAGAAAAAAGACTCATCCTGCATTAGCATATATTGCTTTTCGTCTTGCTCGTCACTTTGGATTTCAGGTGCCAAACAACTACAGAGGGATAAAAAGTCTTACCTTAGATGCCACGTTCTTCAAGCATGCCGGCCTACTTGACTCCTCTGAGACTTCATTCGTTCCCTATGAACGCAGAGAATGTGTAAGACGTTTCCGTGAGCGGGAACCAGCTCTTGAGCTAGCCGGAGGCACCGGTCCATCTACCGAGGCCCCTCCCGAGACTGATGACTTTCCTACCGGTGCTGATGCCGACATGGAGGAGCGTGCTTATGAGGGAAAGTAACCAGGAGAATATCATGGAGGTTATGACCAAGGCGGTTTTGCTAGTGGTTTAGGGAGTGGTTTCAGTGGTGATTAATTCACCCGAGATGATTTCAGATCCTTCCAAACTGACTTGTTTGGAAGGCTAGACACTTAGACATTAGTTCTTCGCTCCAAGGATACCCGTCTCGATTCTATAGATACATGTGTCTCCTCTCTGGAGACACAGTGGGCTAACTGGATTGGAATCCATCCTCATCCTCCACCTCCATCAGAGTATCAGGATCCATGCGATCCTCCAGCATTTTAGTTATTCTTTTACTTTATTTTCCTTTTTATGTTTTACTTTTATTTTTCTTTTTCTTTACTTGTTCTATTTTATGTTTGGTGTTATGTTTTTGGTTGCAGGTACAATTTTAGGAGCATTCCGTTCCTCAGCTTGTTGCCGGCTTTACGTATTGTCAGGGAAGTTCTTTATTCCTTCTCTTTAATTCTTTACTATGAGGGCGTAGTAAGAATTAAGTGTGGGGGGTTCGCTTTCTTTCTTGCATGTCTTTGTTGTTTTTATATGTTTTTATGTTTGCTTGTTTGTGTTTGTTTGTTGTTATTTCCCAAATTTGATCATGGATTGTCTTTTTGCTTATGAAATAGCTTAGTGTTGATATATATTGATGGTTAATATATGAGCCCCGTTTGTGGAATGTATAAGTGGAACATTAGCTAGGTTTGATTTTGATTGGGCTAGGTTGTGTAGTTAAGATGACATGTGGGTCATGTTTCTTTTATTAGTCGTATACATAGTGGTCATGATTCGGATTATGAGTGGCTACTCCTTGTTGTTATATGTTCGATTTCCCTTGGATAAAAAAAACAAGAGTATTAACTCTTCAAAAAAAATATTATTAATAAACGCTAGAAGGGCGTACAAAAAAAAAAGAAAAAAGAAAGAGCTCGAATGGCTTTAATAAAAGGAAAATCGAACATGTGACGATAGGGACATGTGAGATGAGTGTACATCGTGAACATATGTATATTGATGAACTTAGTAACGGGCAACATTACATCTTAATTGAGTGACCGGATACAATTAGAGTTGATCCTAGTCTAATGTTGGTTTGAAGTTGTGAATGGTGGTTGGGCTTATATGTTGATTATTAGTATATGTTAATGCTTAGTTGTGGTATTTCGCTTGAGGACAAGCAAATGATTAAGTGTGAAGGAGTTGTAGTAGGTTTTTATTTATGTTTTTGTGTGTCGTTTTGTCGTGTTCTATATGTTTGTCTTTTGTTTCGTGTCATTTTATTACTCGTTTTATGCTGGTTCGTGTGCTCTATGATTTGGATGTAGGAGTTGGAAAAGAGATGAAAATTGAGCTAGAAGGGATGTTTGGCTAAACCGAGTGAAAAAGAAAGGGTTGAGACGAGGACGAGAAGAGAAGCCAAAAAGACAAGCCCACAGCTAGTACCAGCGGCCGCTAGCACCCCAGCGCCCGCTGGGGTGCCTTCGCTGAGAAATTCAGAGAACAGGACCCAGCGACCGCTGGGAACCCAGCGGCCACTGGCCCTGCATGTCGAACGAGGGCAGAAATCCAAAGCCAGCGACCGCTGGCTTTCCAGCGGCCGCTGGCCTGCAGTTTCAGGCTGACTTAAAACTCATCTTTGGCGTGATTTGGGCGTGTGGGAACTGGAGAGATAGACTAGAATAGTTAGAAAAACTCTTTTAATTATTGCTTTTGTTAGATAGAAGTAGTTTTCAAGAGATTGAAGGATCGTTCTAACCTTTGTTGTGGATTCCTAGTAAGTTTATTTTCATGATGATTTCTATGGTTTCATTTTCATCTATGGTTGGCTAAATACTTCTCTAGGGTGATATTGTCTTAATCTATGGTTTAAATGCTTTAATTTTTTTCTAGAATGGTTGTTCGATTTGTGCTTAATGAGACTTGTATGTTTGATCATCATATGAACTCAAGATATGGAAATGATTGCAATGAATTATTCTATATCTCATTTGTAATCGAACAACCAAACCTATTAATCGGATACGTAAATAGGGAATTGTGTCTTGAATTGGAATTCATCTAATTAAGTGTGATCTATACACGTAAGTGCTAGACACATATTAGCTTTAAGAACACGTAGGTGATTAGCTAATCAACTTAGGAAAAATCCTATTAGAGATATGATTTGATCGAAGAAGCATTGAATCTTGGTTTAAGGTAATTATCACCTTAGATTATCACTCTCTTGTTATCCAGTTTACTTTTCTCTTTAATTTAGTTATAATTCGATCTCAACTTGATTTAGAGTGTTGTAGGATTTCTTTAATTTCATTATACTACTTTTAATTAATGCCCTGCATAGTTTTCACTTGAGATACGACATTCGGGTAGGCTACTACGTGTTACAACTTCTAGGACACGTTTTTAATCGAACAATATTGTAAGGAGAGATGACATAGTCGTGACAAAGATAGCGTCGGAGGACAACCTGACAGATCCCTTCATGAAAAACCTGAACGAGAAAACGTTTGAGAGGCTTGTAGAGGGATTAGGAGTACGACGTGTTATAGATCTGCTTAGGTATAAGTGGGAGAGTTATATGTCATGCTACACAAATTTGTATACTCTAAAGCATGTTTGAGTTTAAATGGGAGATTGTAGGTTTTGTATACCTCAAAACATGCTTTATGCTTAGACGATGTGTCAAACTTGTTTTCAGTTGCACTTTAATGAGAATAAATGTTTTTATCATTGATTTGTTATTTATTTATTAAATTGCAAACAAGTTCACTTATTATAATTGTAGACTATGTGGTGGATCCATGATCACAGAAGGTAACACAGTCGGCTCTTTTGTAATATAAAGTCACAGTCTTGAGAGACTTGGACAATTTAGTCGGTAAATGTTGTGATAGCATTTGATGTGAGTGCTTACCTTAACCCCCAGAATGATGTCGGTATGTATAAGCTGATACACATACTTTGCGTATACATATTGAGAGGTTTCACAATGAGATAAGTTCTAACGTGTTGATATTTAGAACGAGGTCTCAGAAATTAGTTCATTTATTAATCTGTGACGATACACTACTAGAAAAATGACCATAGATGACAGGTCATAGATGACA
>JAPKLX010000075.1:31412-84342 GCA_026898415.1 Leonotis leonurus
CACCCCATACACCAAACCTTGCTCTTTCGGGACCAACAAGTGGTATCAGAGCAGTGGTTCAAACTGACCATTGTTTTGTTTCACAAGGTTAAAACCTGCGTGGTCTGCTTGAATAGATCTAGGAAAACCTTTTTCACTCACGTGCATTCTATTTGCTATGGAGTCATCTGTTATCAAGGCTTGCGAAGAATTCACTATTCAAGGATATAGAGAATGGAGCTTCAGGATCAACATGTGCCTTAAAGCCCATCATTGCTTAATGTGGAAAGTAATTGAGGAAGGGCCATATGCGATTACAGAAGAAACTACTCGTATCACTGAGACAGGAGCGGTTAAAGAAACCGTACTAAAGGATCCCAGAAAATATACCTCTGAAGAAAGGAGAGAAGCAAATCTTGATGATTTTGCCAAAGGAATCATCTCCAGCACGGTCAAAGGCATACATCTGGCCAAAATCCAAGATTTTGATATTGCCAAAGAGATGTGGGAAGCCTTAAGAGACCTAGCTTTGGGATCTGAAGTAATGATCGAGAATAAGCTGTCTCTAGCCTGCAACAAATATGACGAATTCAAAATGAAACCAGGCGAGACAATAGAACAGATGAAGATGAGATTCACTGGAATTCTCCTTGAGATATCTGCATTCAAAAAGAACAAATATACTCAAAGGGAGAAAAACATGAAAGTTCTTAGAGCTCTTCCACCAAGTTGGGAGATCTATGCTGCAATGCAACCTCTAAGAGCAGATTTCAATGATTTGTCCACTGAAGCCCTATTTGATCATCTCGAAGGTCATGAATGTGACATTCAAAGAATTCGAGGACCATATCATCTATCCAAAAAGGCAGAAAGCAGCTCAAAGAAGGACAAAGAGGTAGCCTTCAAAGCGAAGAGCAAACCAGATGATCCTTCTGAGTCTGCTACTCCAGATGAAGAGAAAGGCTATGACAAACTCTTAAAAGAGTTTGCGATGATTGCCAAACGAATGGACAAGATGGAGACCAGATCAAAGAAATTTAGACGTTTCTACAAAGATAACAAGAGAAACTTCAACAAGAAGTATGACGATAATCGATCTGATGACAAGAATGAGTCTAAGAAGCAAACTGCTAAAACAACAAAGACTTCTAGCTCTACAGACTACACCTGCTTTGAATGTGGCAGAACAGGTCACTTCAAAACAGATTGTCCTGATCTGTCCAGAAGTCAAAGAGAAGAGCTAAGAGCCAAAAGAGATCGAAAGCATAAATATGAGCGCAAAGCCATGATAGCTGAACAGAACTCAAGCAGCTCAAGTCATTTCTCAGACAGCTCATCAGAAAATGATGAAGCTTTCATTGCTGAAGATGAAAAAAGCTGGAACGAATGCTATGTGGGATTGGACAACGGTCTAGATGAAGTTGAGGTAAATTCTTGCTACTCAAATTCCTCAGATAATAATAATGATCTTGAACAGGGAAATGAAGATCAAGCAGAATACTCATGGGATAAAATAGATGAAATGTTCAAAAGCTATTCAAGCATCAAGAGATTGTTCAGAGAAGTTGTTGAAGAAAACGACAGATTAAAGAAAACTGAGCAGATTCTAAGTACTGCAAACACACAGTTTGTTGCTAAAATAAAAGACCTGGAAGAACAGATCAAGAGTAAAGACAGTGAGATTCACTCACTTAATTCAAAAGTCAAGGATCTGGTTACCAGAAACAATGTTGCTGAGGAAAAGATCAAGAAAGGAAAGGAAATGATTTACAAGAGTGATGAGCGTGCCAAGTTGCTAATCAATATGCAACAAAAGGGCACATCTGGATTAGGATATCCAGGTCACTCAGAAAAGTCTTCTGGAACTATAAATTTCGTACCAAAAAGGAAGCAAATACCAGATCAAGTGAAAGACTTGAAGAACAAGAAAGGTTATCCTCAAAAGATGATAATTAAAGATGCAAAGAACAGACAGTATCATCAAACAAAGGGACAACCAGCTCACTACACAGAAACAGAGCACATCCAAAGAGCAAATGTCAACAGGACAAAAATTGTCAACAGGACAGCACATGCTAAGAAAAGGTTGAAGAAGGATGAAATAGAGAGATTTCATCCGTCTGAAATTCATTCCGTATCTAAAGTAAATAATGAGGGAAACATCATTACTTGCTATATTGCTGTTCCCAACCCTAGAATGTTCTGGATTCGAAAAGGATTGTTTGCTAATAATCAAGCACCTAAACGTTGAAAGGGTTGCTAAGTGTGATTAATTGCAGGATCAAAGAACTGCAAGAAGGAGTAAGATAGCAAGAGGAACTATCTGGATTATAGATAGTGGTTGTTCAAAGCACATGACATGTGACAAGAATCTACTATCAGATTACATAGAGAAACCAGGCCCACAGGTCACTTTTGGATGTAATTCAAAAGGACATACCAGAGGGTATGGAAACATTACAGTTGGCAAGACCACAATTACAAATGTGTCATATGTTGAGGGTCTTAGTCACAATCTGTTTTCTGTAAGTCAGTTTTGTGCTAATGGCAATCAGATTGTCTTTGATACTAACAACTATCTGGTGAAGAACAAGGAAGGAGATGAAATACTCCTTACCGGTAAATTGCAGGATAGATTATATATTGTCCAGTGGACAAATCAGATCGAAACCTGCTTAGTCACTAAGACTGTATCAGAAACAAGCTGGTTATGGCATAAGAGATTAAGTCATCTTAATTTCAAATCAATCAATAGGATTGCCAAGGAAAGGATAGTGGAAGGACTACCAGATCAAGTGTATGATAAAGATCACATATGTGATGCTTGTCAAGCTGGGAAGCAAACCAGATCATCCTTTGCAAGTAAGACAGCTCACTCAACAACAAGGATACTAGAGATGTTACACCTTGATCTGTTTGGACCAGTCAAACCACTAAGTATCAATGGGAGAAAGTACACATTGGTAATCATAGATGATTACTCAAGATTTACTTGGGTCATCTTTCTGTTAAAGAAGAAAGAAACACTAGACAAGCTCCCTGACTTTCTACACAAGATTACTAAACAGAAAGAGATAAGCATAACCTCTATCAGAACAGATCGAGGAACAGAATTTCTCAACCAGAAGATCGAAGCATATTGCAACAAGATGGGAATTACTCATCAAACATCTGCTGCTCGAACTCCCCAACAGAATGGAGTTGTGGAAAGGAGAAACAGATCTTTAAAAGAAGCAGCTCGCACAATGCTTAATGCAACCAACCTACCAAAGAAATTTTGGGCTGAAGCCATATATACAGCATGCTACACTCAAAACAGATCATCCATCACACTCAGACATGGAAAGACTCCATATGAAATATGGAACAACAGAAAGCCTAAGATTTCTTATTTTAGAACTTTTGGCTGTTTATGTTACATACACAATAATGGGAAATCTCAGTTGAAAACTTTTGATAGCAAAACTGACCCTGGAATATTCTTAGGATATTCTGATGTCAGTAAAGCTTACCGAGTTTACAATAAGAATTCTCATATTGTGGAAGTAACACCTCATGTTGTTTTTGATGAGTCTATTGCTGAGTACAGATCACTAAATGAAAAGCAGACAGAAAATCAGGTGACAACCAGAAGGATGAATGATCTATTACTGGAAGATATTCTTATCTGGAATTCAAAGAGTGAAGATGAAGAAACTATCACTCCACCTGTTGCTGAAGAGATCATACAGCAAGGGGGAATATCACTGCACAATCTGGATGAGAACAGATCATCAACAGAAAACAATGAAACAACTATTACAAGTGATGATCAATATCCAGAAGAAAGTCCAGATGAGAATCCATTTCAAGCTATATCAACAGCACACCCTGAATTTGAGGAACCAACAGATCAACCTGATCTTGAGTTATCTGATGAAGAGATGACCAGGAGAAGGAGATGGATACAAGATCATCCACCAGAACAGATCGTTGGGAACCCATCAGATCGTGTGAAAACCAGAAGAATGCATGGAGAAAGTGCATTGTTGAGCTGCTACCTCTCTCGCATGGAGCCATCTGATGCTTATGAAGCACTCCAAGATGCAGATTGGATAACAGCAATGCAAGAAGAACTCAATGAGTTCAAAAGAAATGAAGTCTGGTATCTCGTGGACAGACCCAAACACCAAGGGGTAATAGGCGTAAAATGGGTGTTCAAAAACAAACGAGATGAGAATGGTGAAGTAGTCAGAAACAAAGCCAGGTTGGTAGCTAAAGGCTATAATCAACAAGAAGGCATTGATTTTGATGAAACATTCGCACCAGTAGCCAGATTAGAAGCCATAAGGCTATTTTTAGCATATGCTGCTCACAAACGTTTCAAGGTATACCAGATGGATGTCAAAAGTGCCTTCCTCAATGGTATTCTTGAAGAAGAAGTATATGTGGAACAGCCACCTGGATTTGAAGAGGCAGATCCAGATCAGAAAGTATACAGACTGGCTAAGGCAGTCTATGGTCTAAAACAAGCCCCTAGAGCTTGGTATGAGACCTTATCAACTTTCCTACTAGAATCTGGATTTAGAAGAGGATCTGTTGACAAGACTTTGTTTATCATCAAAGTCAAAGAAAACATTCTCTTAGTCCAGATCTATGTAGATGATATTATCTTTGGATCTCAATCTACCTATCTGTGTGACAAATTTGCTGAACTTATGAAAAATAAGTATCAAATGTCCATGATGGGAGAAATGAGCTTCTTCTTAGGTTTGCAGGTCAAGCAGCTACCAGATGCTATCTTTATTAATCAGACAAAATACATCAACGATCTGCTGGCCAAGTTTGGATTAAAAGACAGTAATCCAGTGAAAATCCCAATGCAGACCAATGGGAAAATTGGTCCAGATCCCGAAGGAAAACCAGCTAATATTACTCAATATAGAGGGATCATAGGATCACTACTCTACCTAACTGCCAGTCGACCTGACATCACCTTTGCAGTTGGAGTATGTGCTAGATATCAAGCAAATCCCAAAGAGTCTCACATAGAAGCAGCTAAGAAGATACTAAGATATCTTAAGGGAACAGCCCATATATGATTATGGTATCCATGTGAAGACAATTTTGAGCTAACTGGATATACTGACTCAGACTATGCTGGATGCTAACTGGACAGAAAGTCAACATCTGGTACATGTCAGTTTCTGGGAAATAAACTGATTTCTTGGTTCTCAAAGAAACAGATATCGGTTGCCACTTCAACTACAAAAGCAGAATATATGGCAGCTGGAAGTTGTTGTGCACAAATACTGTGGCTCAGACAACAACTTAAAGACTATGAGATTGATGTCAAGAAGATACCTATTTTCTGTGACAGCTCAAGCGCTATAGCAATCACACAGAACCCAGTGTTGCACACCAGATGCAAACATGTTGATGTGAGACATCACTTCATAAGAGACCATGTTGAAAGAAAACATGTGCAGATTGAGAAAATACACACTGAAGTTCAGAGAGCAGACATTCTCACTAAGGCTTTACCAGAAGAAAGATTTAAGATGCTTTGTGGAAAACTAGGACTTTTAAATCTTGAAGATAGGACCAGATTGACCTAAACCAGATCAAATTTTGTATTCCAACATGGAATCAAAACCAGATCATCATGGTTCAGATTGATAAAATCCAACAGGGACTTGATACCAGACCACTAAGTATATGTCAATACAGATTGAGCAAATCCCAACTGGGAATTATTGAAGAAATCAACCAGATAGATAATTCTTACCATAAAAGAGATTGATCTTGACCAGATTACTTAATGCCACGTGGATATTGAATTAATATTTCTTATTAATTATTCCATTACTTGGTTAAGGGGGAAAGATCAACTATATACGGCGACTAATTATCTATATTCTGACATTAGATATCAAAATCTTTTATTTTTGATGATTACATACAGTAATTGGGAGACGTGATCGAGAAAATATCTACCAAATCAAGAAAAACAGGAGATAAAAGACTGCAACAAAGATAACGCGCCATATCACAACCGTTCGATTATAGCGCGTGCATCACACGATAAAGAGAGGCGGCTATGGGTTGAAAACCTAGTACATGGAAAGGCGGGAAAGCTGAAAAAAAAAAGGGAAGGATTTCTGAATATTTTATTACTCTACTTATCTTCTCTTTAGCGTATATAGACTGATAAGGCGTTTCGTGTATCACTTACACTTCCATATTTCTCGAAACACTTAGAAAATTTTCTGCCTTCCAAAATTCTCTCTTCCTTCGTAAATCTCTCATTTCCTAGCAAAAATGGCTCCTAAATCATCTGTTTTTCTCGAGCAAGCAAACTTTCTGAAACCTTACATACACCAAGACCTTTTCGCGGTTCTTGACACCTTCGGGTTTCATAAACTTGAAAAGGCATTCGACCTTGTCCGCCAGTGCAAAGGTTTCTTATTTAGTTTGTTTAACATTTATTTCTTATACGTATGTCAAACTGTTTTTACTCTGTTTACATTCTCTTGCTCGTGATTTCAATCAATATCAATTGTTAGAACTGCATAAATTGTTTTGTGGCACTTATACTTCACTGATGGAAGGATAGTGCTCACATATGCACTACTGTGTTCTATGTAGGTTTCTGCAATATTATCACTTCACACCCAGTGCACTTCCTACCCAAGGATGTTGCTGCCTTCTACCTCTCATGGCAGGGAGAGAGGGGTGGAGATGAGGCCACCATCAGGGTGAGCAAAGGAAACACGATTAGCAATACCTCCTACAATGTTATCAACATCATCAACGCCGCTTATACAGTGAAGGATGAAGGCCTAGAACTTGGAGAAATTACTGCAGAACAGCTGCAAGAAGCTGTGGAGATGGTGATGATTATTCCCATCCAATACACAAACAGGATGTTTGTTCGTGCACTTCTCGCGCCAGAATTCAGAATCCTATTTGAATTCGTACAGCGAATTTTCCTCAACCACAACGGGTCCTACGACCAGGTCACTCCTGAGAAGTTCAGGATCTTAGCAGCAGTAGTTCTTAACCTACCAATGAACTGGAGCAGGATTCTGTTTGATCTCTTGGCAATGGAGGCCAAAATGATCTTGTTTGTGAAAGGCAGTTCACCTGGCATCGAAGTAAAAAGAAGCAGCCTGAGACATTCAACGAAGATAAGCTTCATGCTGGAATCATTCTTTCCTCACCACCAATGGGATACAGCTGTCGAGTTCAACACCAAACAGCACTTTCCAAAGGACCAGCATCAGATTGAAATGTCGATGGGCATTTCAGCAAATCTGATTGCCAGAGTTAAAGATTCAGTAGTCTTTAATGCTCTGATGGAGATGGGGAACTCGAATCCCATCTGGATTCCTCCATCTGGTCAAGCAGATCGACCCACGAAATCTAAGACAACAAAGGAACACCCGATAGAAAGAACCCCCACCAAGAGAATAACCTGGAGGGCCAGTTCTGTCGAAACAGATACCTCTACCGCAGCTCAGCCGCCCAAACCAAAACGCAGACGACTTCACAAACTGTCCACCGAAACTCAGACTGAAGCACCTGCTGCTGCAGAAGCTGTCATTCCTCAACAGGAGGATGAGGAGGAAGAAGTTATGCTGGGTGATCAACCAGAGGATGTGGCCCCCATATCCTCCCTTAACCCAGACCAGGTCAAGGACTTCTCCCCAGCTCATACCGAAAGCCCATCCTCTGCTGAGCCTCTAGAGCAGATCGATGAAGAAGATGAAGAAGAAATTGAATCTTCAGATGAAGATGTGGAGAAGAAAACAGCTCAGTCTGTAGTAAAAATGATTGAAGCAGAAGCAGACAGGGCTGTCCTCAGCATATTTCCAGCCATCCAGCTCACACTAGAGAGCTACGATGCCGCTAAAAGAGTTAAACTGCTGCTGTTGATCAAAGACAAGGAATTCTACGTGTTAGATGCACTACTAAAAATCAGATCGATTGATCAGCTCAAGGCAGAGGAAGCCAAACTGTTGAACACTTTTGAAGTCTCATCCATTGCTGAGCTAAGAGACAGCTACACACAATCCATACTCGCAATTGCTCAGCTAGAAGCTCAGAAGCTCCAGATTAATCTGAGAGAAATATATGAGAAGGCTGGAAAGATAGACTTTTATGATAGTGTGGTTGATGAAGAAGAAGTTGAGACTGCCCCATCTAATGCTCACCAACCGGGTGCAGCAATAACAGAACCTGAACCAGACCAGCTCATGGCTGATACTGGTGCACAGATCATGACCCCACCTGCACAAACTGAGGAGGAACCAACTCAGGCAAGCACTGCAGTTCATGAACCAGCAGGGCAGAACGTGGCCGGTGTCCCAACAGATAACATATACACATCAGCTGTTGCTGCAACAATGGAAGATTTTGTCGAGCAGACCAATCTGGAGGACATTTTGATGGCCCAGCATCAATCCTTGTCAAATACACAAGTCTGAGACTTGATTTCCAGCAAGGTCGACAAGTACCTGTATGGGATGCTATCTACAGTTCAAGATGAAGCCACTCGCATTCTTACTGAGTTCAACAACCACTTGAAAAGTCACGTTGATCAGGTTGACTCAGATCTAAGAAGAGTGTGCAGATTGAAAATAGAAGAGCTTAGCAAGAAGATGGATGATGATCGAGCTGCTGCCGAGGAAAGGAAGGCACAGATTGATCAAAGTCTGTATACCACAGAGCTCAAAGTAACAGAAATGTACAAGATCATCACTGCCTTTGCTGAAAAGGAGAAAGACATGGTCCACGCCATAATCAAGGAGCAGACTGATGGTCTAACAGCTGACATAGTCAAAGAAGCCAATTCTTACACCAGGTCATTGCTTAGACAGTTTGAAACTGATGGCAAAAACTTCGTCGATAGGAAGTTACGAGATCTGCGCTACCCCACATCCACTTTAATCACGTCTTATTTTGATGAAACTGGAGACCTCAAGGCAGCACACGAAGAGATCAAGGCTGATCTGGTCAACACTACGGCTTCTCTTCAAAAACAGATCAATGATTCTAATCTCAACATCACCTCACTGTTGTCTCAACGGTATGAATCTGCCAAAGAGGTTACAGAGTTGACGGCGGAGGTCACCTCCCTTAAGGCATTCATTCAATCCTTTATTGATGATGTCGAAAAGGGGGAAGGACCAAGGAAGAAGAAAGGAAAAGAAGTTGAAGAGAAAAGGAAAAGCCCATCTGGATCTGGATCTGGTGCTTCAATTGCAAAGAAACCAGCTCAAGTAATACCAGATCGACCTAGTTCTGCCAGCCCTCCTTCATTTCAAGCACAGAAAACCTTCACACCGAGCAGATCTAGCCAGTCCCATCTACCAAAGAAGAAGAAAAGAGCAGGATCCAGCTGGTTCTCATCTACCCCTATACGAAAAACATTGACCACAAAGGGAGAGACCAACTGGGTCCCAGATCACTTAAAGGAAGGTTTTGAAGGATTAAAATATGGATTCATTATGTGTCGTTACTTTCTCAAAGAACCACTCTACTGTGAGGGATCACCTAATGAAGCCTTTAATCTGTATCTGGATAAAAACGATGCAAAAGATCTGGTGGAGGAGATAAGAGCAGCAGCAGCTAGAGCCCAGATCACAATAACAGCTCCAGAAAGGGAATTCAGAACCTGTCCCAACATCCCTGGGACAGATCTTCCTGACAAGACCTTTCTGCTAAACTTCATCAATCAACTAGTTGAGAACAGAGGATACAAGGTGGATGCAGAAGACCCTGATTACATAAGGATCAGAGAGGGCGTATATGAGAGCGTGAAGCTTATCTCAGATGAAACCAGGGCAAAAATGAAGAGGCAACAGGAAGAGAAGAGAAAGAGTAGATAGCCATTTACTTCCTATCATGAATGATCTGCATTTTCTCATTTTTGTCATGTTTAATCTGTAAACCCTTTTGTCTCTAATATATATGAAATTTTTCTTGAGTTTCTGATGACAACATTTTATTGTCCAGAACACATATGAAAATATCCTAAAATGTTATAAACTTAATAACGTACTAAAATCAATCTGGATATCAGACCAGATCGTTCTCTATAAGCTGATAGGATATCCTTTTGTTAAGTGTGGTTTCGACATCATCAACAAGGGGGAAATTGTTGGGAACCCTGAGGTTTTAGTGTTAATGATGGTATCTCGAAACACACTTAGCTTGTTTAGAGCATAATCTGTTCTTCATGTTAAACCAGATTGTTGGGAACCCCACAATATATTCTAAGTTTTGATAATGTTCACTCATACACACACTTGGCTTTCTTCATGTTCTGTATCATTTCTGTTGATTCTTATTGACCAGATAGTCGAAACCAGTTCAACCAGAAAGATGGAATATGTCTCAGACAGAAAGCTGAAGCAAGACAGTCTTTAACAGAAAGCTGAACCAGCAAGTCTTTAACAGAAAGCTGAACCAGCAAGTCTTTTAACAGAAAGCTGAACCAGCAAGTCTTTAACAGAAAGCTGAACCAGCAAGTCTTAGACAACTATGCTAAACTAGAAAGACTCAAAACCAGCAAGTCTCAAGACAGAATGCTAAACCAGAGAGTCTCAAACAGAAAATAAAGCTAGTCAACTTTAACAGAAAGTTGAACCAGAGAAGCTTCAGCCAGAAAGATGGAAGATGCCTCGAACAGAAAGCGGTTATCGAATGCTCTACCAGAAAGTACCTCAACCAGAAAGTGTCTAAATCAATATTCAACCAGAAAGACACTAGACCAGAGAGGACACAACCAGAAGGTTAGAAGCAAACCAGAAAGAGCAGAACCAAACCTGTCGATGAAGCAATTAAAGACTTTCCATTGAAGATTTGGAAATTGAATCACTGATTAACATGGAGAAGGAAAGCAATCACAGATGATCTGCTTACCAATCATAGAAGATTCAATCAACATCTCTAAAAGGAAAGAAGAGATATGATTGATTGGTAATCCACAAATCAAATCACGTCAATCAACAAACGGCTAGAATTTCAAATTCAGAGCCTATATATGTTTGAAGTTTCAAAGTCTGAAAATATACGCAAGCGCTATACTGCTGAAATATTCTCAAGCATTCGATTTCCAAATCAGACAAAAGCTTCAAACCGTTCGTGATCGCAATCACACCTCGATTCAAGTCTGTCTTATCGAGAGAAGAAGGAGATCTTTACTAGCTAGTAGTTTTCTAGTGGATTAACGTGAAGATAACCTGTTTACAGTAGTTTTCTGTAAGTTGTAAAGGGACACGACCCTTATTCGTGCATAAGTTTCAATAAGGTTTGTAATTGGAACTTGTGGCTCGTTCTCAGCGAGTATAAATAAGAAGAGTATCCTAGTAGTGGATATCTAATCCAGTTTGGATTAGACCGTGGACGTAGGGGGTTTCCCGAACCACGTAAAAATAACTGTGCCTTTTAAATTCTGCTCTTTATATTCAGTTGTTTTTATTCTGCATCTATCATACTCATTCAAATCTGCATTCTTAATCTATCTTCTAAATACTCGATTAAGTTTTCAAAAGATTTTCTTAACAAGAGCACCGACTAAGTCCACCATTATTCCGCACACAATACATTGCTGGAAATTAAGTTCACACTTACTTTCTGCCTTGTATATCTCACGTGAGAGATCTTACTTGGATAGAACTTAACTGATTAGAAAATCATATTGTTCTATCATCTAGAGCAATCTGTAATTCAGAAAGCTCACATCTCTCTGATTGAAATAGTCAAGTAAACTGAAAAGTTTGCATTTGGTGTATTCCCCCCACTAGAGATAAGGTGAATTCTGCTATGGAACAGACTAGGAGATGACTTAAGATGTAAGGGAAAATATTCCTATAGAAGTCAATCTCAAGTTAGTATAGGATGAAGATCAAGATCTCACGTAAAAAGGAATCGATCTGCTGTAACAGACAGCGACCAGATCGATGACCAGATCGATGCCTACAGCAATGAACCAGAACGATTGAGTCATCAATCCATCAGCAGACATCATCCTACACATCATATGCACTTGCCACGTCAAGATCAAAGTCCATCCAACAGGGATTTGAAAGAAGATCTTCGTTTAAACATATATAAGGAAGAGACCGTTAGCAATCTGCTTCCCATAAATTAAAGATTGAGTCAACCTTTCCTATATGGCAAGAACAGATATGATGGAAACCATTGATTGGCAATATACCATCTATCTCACGCCAATCAACAACGGCTAGAATTTCAAATTCAATGCCTATATAGTTGAAGACAAAATCTGGAAAAAGAGTACACACGCGCGAGCTATACTGCTATTATTCTTCCAAGCACTCTACATCCCAGACTTAGAGCTTCAACATCTTGTGATTCTACATCACACCAACCACCTCGATTCAAGTCTGTCTTGTCGAGAGAAAGAAGATCACCCTGCTAGCTAGTAGTTTTCTAGTGGTAATGTAGAGGTAATCTGTTGTAAAGGGACACGACCCTTCATTCGTGCATAAGTATCATTCTAGTTGTGATTGATATTTGTGACTCGTTCTCCACGAGTATAAAGAAGCAGAGTATCCTAGTAGTGGATAATCTGGTCTAGTTTTGACCAGATCGTGGACGTAGGGATTTCCCGAACCACGTTAAACAACTGCGTGCTTTACATTCCTGTATTCTTTAATTTTTAGTTGTTTATTATTCTCTCTGCACTATCATCCATCTGCATCTCAATCAATCTCCCTAATCAATCTGGTTAAAACTAAAGGTTTTCAAAACAAGAGCAATCACTAATCCACCATTATTCCGCACTCACTCTACACTCAGAAAGTAATAAGATCACTCTTATTATCTGCTAAGTGTTTTCACTAAGAGAGTAATCTGTTTGGACTAAATCAGCTACTGATCTGCATATCGATCTGTTTAGTCACTGCCGAGCAATTTCTCGTATAGAATAGCTTGAGCTCTCTTATAAATTGTCAAGTAAAACTGAAAAGTTAGTATTTGGTGTATCCCCCCCCCCCCCCCATACACCAAACCTTGCTCTTTCGGGACCAACACTAACGATTTAATTCGTTTCTCCACAAGAGGAGGATTTACTTAGGAGAAAGTATAAAATATTTAAATTCCGCTTTTATATTCTCATATGTGCATAAGAATTAATTATTCGTGTAATTAATTAAACATGTGGATCCTGCGAGTTTATGAGCCCCTCATACGGGTTCTATCAGGGCCACGCCCAAAAATAGGATCAATCCTCTATCAAAGAACCTTGAGTTACAAAGGACGTTACTCTCTAAGGACTCCTTCCTTAAGAAACCTCTTCACTCTTCAACGCTATTTCTCTAGTGGACCAAAACTAGTCTCTCCCTAGACTAGGCAACCCTAGAACCCGCAAGCTAGCCCATAAGATTATCCCTTAAGTTTATAAAACATTCAATTACAATTGGGACACTCCGCAACACTCATTACGCATGAACTGGTTGGAGGATCACTCTTCAACATACACAGTGACTCTATGTTGGCTAACAATATGAAACACACTCAATAATGAAAAAACACTCTCGCTCAATATGCAGAATATAATATTCGCTCGTGTGTTTATGCAACGAATACCAAACCAATAACCAGTAGCTCAAACAATCTACTTAAAACTCTAGAAATCTCGTGTATGATGAATATGAATTTATGCTCGAGAAATTTCAATTGAAGTAGACGTCCATGACCTGTATTTATAAGGTGTAGACGAACCCTAAGGAAGTTGCTTGCCTCCCAAGATATTTGAGGTCTTGCCAATCTTGAATTTCCAAATATACTTTCTTGGATTATGGTGAATATATCTTCTTGATTTTCTTGGAAGAGAATAAATCAGTAAAATATCCCCAATATATGTTGACCGCGTATTTCCTAACGACCATGGTTATAAATAAGGAAAGTTATTATACAAGCAAGATTCACGTCAATTGTCATATTGAATATTTCTAGGAGGAACAAATCTTGCAACATATACTAGAGATTGTTGCTTCCATGTCTAACATAAATACGCCAATAACTCCATGCACTCACATCCTCCTAGTTCACGCACTAAAGCACATAGTCTTCCAAACACATTTCTATCCATGCGAAGGTTAACTCTACAATCAACGTCGGTTAAACATTTTATCCAGTTCAAATGCTTAACCTGGTCAGGGATCCTATTGATCAAGCCATATTGGATAAGATTAATTGTTAGTATGCTTTCTTTTTCTACGACTAGTCCTAAGAATGCACACAATTATTTATATCAAATAAGTGATTAATGCATTTAATATGTCTTCCAAAAGAAGGTAAATAGATACATTGTTATCTTTAAAAGACGTCATGTTATTGTTACCAACTCAATACTTTAAAAAAAATCTACAAATAATAAGATAAGTACAATTAAAAATTGATAATCATAAAAAAGATAAATTGCTACAATGATTAACCTCATACATGATAATTATCTAAACATACACAAATTATGAAATACATAATTCAACCAAGTTATAACCACACATGTAAACAAAAAATAAATATAACCCATATGCGAAATGAAACATAAAAAGGTAAAAAAAAAAAAAAAAAAAAAAGAGAGAGAAAGAAGACACTCACTTTAACACAGTGAATGAAATATCAGGTTTGGTTGCAAGGGGTGAAAAACCATAAATCATTGCAGATGCAAGTTTGGTGAGGTATATCAAAACTAAAAGCTACATGCAATTAGCTTGTTAAGAAAAAAACAACAAGAAAAAAAATCAAATTAGAAAAAATTAGACCATAAATCAAAAAAAATTGAACAAATTATTTCAAATCAAAACTAGATCTTACCCCGTATATATTTCAGATTTATTACCCTCGATATTTTTGTCTTGTTTGCTGCAGCATGCACCTTTAAAATTGAATTTTAAAATAATCAGATCTCATGAAGGTAATTCAAGGACAATTTGCGAAGCAAACATGTATCATTGTGGGTAACCCCATGAATTTATTAAGTTCTGATGATGTTTATCGAAAAACACTTAGAATTATTATAAGTTCTTTAAAATCAAGTGATCAATATCATCTATTAAAGAACAACTCGATTAATAAAAGGAGAATATCATTCATTAATTGACATGTATTATTCTTATGAGCTAACTTGGACATATTGATTATTATTATAACGGGTGTAAGATTACTTCAACAATTGGCTAAAATTGTAAAGGAGCAGGTCGATCATAACGACCTGTCCCTATCTTAGCAGCTAGTTGTATTCCTTCTTATAACTACATGTTATGGTTTTAGGCTTAGTTTATTTTTCCGAGTTTAGATTTTATATCAGATCGATGTTGTAAAAGGAAGTTTGAATTTTCAAACTTACATATAGGAACGATCTGCTTATCTAGTTGTAAAAGGAACATCTCGATAGATTGTAAAGAGCAGGTTGATGTCAAACGATATGTCCTATAGAGAACGAGCTGTTTCCTTAGTATATTAACTCAGAAGTCAAGGAGCAAACTTAGAGAGACAACCTGGTATCAAACATGTCAATACTAAGAGAACAACGCGCTGGTCCAAAAGAAGCAGGTCGATATCAAATGACTTGTTCTCTATTAAACTCGATGTTCAACTCAAGTTTGACTCAGACGTCGAGAAGACGACTCAGAGTATCAACTTGGTCTTAAACAAGTTGATTATTGAAGAGCAGATCGATGACCAACTCGTTCCAATCAAGCTGCAAATTAACATGCAGCTAGTTGGTCTATACAATAACTATGATGGACTGCCAACATACCTAAATTTGTCATAAGTCAACCATGTAATGTGTTGTCACATCAATGTGTTGTCATAGTTCTTTGTGGTTCGTACTCAATGAGTATAAAGAAATGAGAGTTACTGAATTTTGATCAAGCCGTGGACGTAGGGTTGTTTTGCCCAAACCATGTTAAACCACGTGTTCTTTATCTTTCCATATCTTGCTTTGATTATTCCACTACTTGCATATCATAATCTTTAAAACAACTTGCTAATCTCTTGAGTAAGAAAACTATTTTCATTAACAAGAGCTATAAACCACCAACTTCCACACACAACTTTGTTTGAACTTAATTTTCTCTAAGTTATTCTTAATCACTATTATTCACTCTTCCAAGACATTATTTGTGTTTGCTTAAGTCTTCATAAATGAGGGATAAAGTTCTCACCAATATTACACCCTATGAGTTTAAGTGTGCTTAAGCATTGTATTATCAAGCTAAATCAAGAAAACCCTAAAAGCTACGAATTCTCACCTTCATAGTTCCGATTTTGACAACCTTCAATCACTGAAAAGTTGTTATCTTGGTGTGAAAAGGATATCAAATTTGAGAGAGGAGAGTGAAACACTGTTGGTTAATGAAGAAATCAATGTGCGCGTATGTGACAAGGAAATTGTATGATATTTTTAACGTTTGAAGTGTAATCTCAATTTTACTGTAAAAATCGTTAATTCTAAGGGCATAAAGGTTGGGTTTTCTAAAGATTAACATTGATTTAAACATGTGTCGTTTGTAAAACACAGACTCATAGGTATACGTACCCAACGTACCAAACATCCATATAGAGACATACTATATCACCTTAACTAACAAACCACACTCCCTAACTAGTATACCAAATGAAGCCTAATAATATTCAAGACTAACTTTCGCATTTGAATACTCTATCATGCAGTCTTTTTTATTTAAACTAGTGTGTAACCCGTAAAGAATCGACGAGAAATTATCTTATATTATAGACCATACTTCCTAACTGGTATACCAAATGAAGCCTAATAATACCCGAGACTAACTTTCGCATTTGAATACTCTATCATGCAGTCTTTTTTATTTAAACTAATGTGTAACCCGTAAAAAATAGATGAGAAATTATCTTATATTATAATTTATAAATATAAAATTTTAAATATATTTTTAAAAATAATATATTTAACAATAAAAATTTAATTTTTTAAAATGTTGTAATCTATTTAAAAATTTGAATACTATAATAATATTTTAGTTATTAAAAATGCTACTATATTTAAAGACTTAAGTTCTATAATAGTTATTTTATTATAGTAAAATCAAATAATAACCATAAATATAAAAAATAAAACATCTACCCACTTGTATTTATAAATTATTAGCTATAAAATAAAAAGATATTGTTAATAAGGGGTGATTGAGGAAATCTAAATACATAATGACTATATTTTTTTATAACATTTTAAGTGGTTTGAATTTGAATTTGTTGTATCAAAACAATTAACCTTTTTCTATTTAAAAGTGATATAAAATAACAAATTTTTATAAATATTATTTACAAAAATTATCTTACGTAGAATGTATTGATAAAAAATTATGTTACCTTATGATTTATTAACATAATTGCAATTTTTTTGCTACTTAAAAATTATATCGTTGCAAAATATATGTGTTACGTGAAGACTCATCCCGTGTAAAATTTTTGGTACATAATCACTTTATGTCAAATCAAATAATGACTTTTTTCAGATAAAATATTTATGTGGGTCAAAAATAGGAATGACAATCGGATACAACACGCATGAGTAGTAACTATCCATATCCATACCCACGAAAGTAGAAATGACAACTTACCCCTGATTATCTACTATATATGGTTTGTCAACTAATTGTTTAAATCAAATGATAATTTATAGAAGACTGATCAACTCAACCAATTTAACCGCAAATGATTATACAAAAAATAAAGAATAATAAAATAAGATAATATTGACTAAAATCGATAGAAAAAACCAAAGAACCAAATAAAAAATATTTATATTTATAAATATTGACTTAATTTAATTGGCTCAATATCTCAAACTCCATTTGAGTAAATTTTACATATATTTTTTCATTTTATAAAGTTCTCATATTGATAAATTATACACATAATATTTTTGAAACAATATATTTTGACGAACCACGAAAAATTTCGTTATTCAAAATACTAATCTCTCCATCTCACTAAACTTGACACAATTTCCTTTTTGGGACGTCCCACTACACATTCTAAAAATAGTAAAAATTATATCTTCAAAAAGATGTGGACTCTACCATCTTTATCACTCTTACACTATTTTATACATTTTTCTTAATAACGGTGCCCAAAAGTTTTGTGTCATCCTTATGAGACGGAGGGAGTATAATATATTTAAAGGCTTAAGTTCTACAATAGTCATTTAACTATAGTAAACTAAAATAATAACCAGAAATATACAAAAAAAATAATAAATCTAACCACTTAGATATGCCAATTATTAACTACAAATTAAAAATGGAAAGTTAGTAAGTGAAAATTGATGAAACCTAAATACAGAATGACTATTATTTTGACAAATTATTAGAAATAAATGTTATTCACAATAATTTATCTAATGTAGATTGTGTTGATGAAGAATCACGTTATATTATGATTTATTAACATAATTGCAAATTCGCGTCACTAAAAAATTATATCATTACAAAGTATAAGTGTTACATAAAGACTTATCTCATAAATAATTTATTGGTACATAATCACTTTATGTTGTAATTTTAAAAATTGTTCGTTTTATATATCAATATAATAAAATGAAAAAGTCACTTATGGGTGATGCCACATAAACTTTGAAATAAGGGGAGAACTTTAACATGTATTCATTTAATATATTATATAAATATATAGATACGTATGTATAGATTATATAGATATATAGATTATAGATGAATATTAACTCAAATTTTAAATTAATACAAAAATTTTTCATCTTAAATTAATATATAAAAAATAATTTTAATAACTTACTAAATTAAAGTTTTAAATAAAAATCAAATTATTTTTTTAAAATTTAATATTAATAAAAAATTATTTGGCTAACTAATTAATTGAACAAATTAAATTGTGATGTAGAATATATATTCTTAATATTTATATAGGTTCAATAATTATTGAAGTTTTATATTAAATTAATGCGTGATAGATATTTATAGTAAATGCTGGAATTAATAATATTTTTTTTTGAAATTTAAGATAAATAAACGGTGGATTGTGGTGATGTACACAACTCTTGAAATAAGGTGACTGTTTTAAAATGTATTCTTTTAATATAATATAAATTTAACATACTCTATCTGTTACACTAAATTTGACACACTTTCCTTATTAAGAGTTTGACATATTCTAAAAATAGTACTCACTTCGTCCACGAAATTTCTTCTTAATTTGTCATTTTCGTCGGTCCACAAAACTTTTTCCTACCACACTCTCTACAAAGAACTCAATTTAATATAATAATTAAGTGAGACCCAAAATCCACTAACTACACACAACACAATTTAAAATATTATCATCATTAAAGTCAAAAGTACTACATTAAAACGAACCGGGTCAAATTAGGAACATGTTTCATGGACGGAGGGAGTAAAAGTTATTCCTTCAAAAAATTGTGATCATACCATCTTTATCAATTTTACACTAATTTATACACTCTTCTTAATGACCGTGTCGGAAAAAAAGTGTCAATATTTAGTGGGATGGATGAAGTATTAATTAATTCTTACAATTAAAAAAAGGGGCTGTGATAGTACGGGCCTTCATTCAGATAATCAGCCCAAACAAAGACATTTTACAGCATCAACCCAATTTACTCACCTACATTACATACATGATACAACCTCTGGTTCTAGGGTTTCTGTGATTCTCTCTTAGCATTTTCCACTTTCTCACACTCTCAGCTTTCTCTCCCACAGAGACAATGGTGAAAGGCCGCCAGGGGGAGCGCGTCAGGTCCTTTCTCTCTATATATCTATTTTCTCTCTCAATCCGATCACTTCATGTCTAATTCTGTGTGGAATACAGACCTACTTCTGGTTTAGTTCTCATTTTATTCTTATTTTCTTCTTTTATGCATCGTTCAATGCAGGCTCTATGTCCGCGGGACTATACTGGGCTACAAAAGGTAAAAGGAAAGCGATTATTTTGTGCTGTGTTCATGTGTTAGTGGAGAAAAAGGATAGCTTGGTTGAGTTTTTACACCGCGTGAATGGCAGGTCGAAATCGAACCAGTACCCAAACACATCGTTGATTCAGATTGAGGGAGTCAACACACAGGAGGAAGTGGCGTGGTACCGTGGGAAGCGCATGGCGTACATTTACAAGGCTAAGGTGAAACAGAACGGGTCCCACTATCGTTGCATTTGGGGAAAGGTCACAAGGCCGCACGGCAACAGCGGTGTTGTTCGCGCAAAGTTCAAGTCTAATCTCCCCCCTAAATCAATGGTTCGTTTTATATATCAATAAAGGTTTTATTTTTGTATTGATTACAGGGAATGCTTGGTGTATAATGTGTGAGAATTTTGGTTGATGAACAGGGAGCTAGAGTGAGGGTGATGATGTATCCTAGCAACATATAAGGTTTGGCCTTGTGCTTTGATCTAAATTGTTATTTGCGTTAGTTAAATACTATTACAGAGAAGTTCCTGAGCATTGCATTTTCTTTCTTACTAGCTATGACACTGATAGTCTTGATTGCCCGTTTCTGTTTTCCTAGTATATATTTATCTAAAGTCCGGGTTTCTGTCTATTGTAAAACTTATAATTAGAACGAATCTTATTCAATTGATAATAACTTGAATCATTTGAGTTCATAGCTTCATTGTTGCTAAACATCATAATGCAAAACATAATATGTTGATTCAGGTTGCTCCTATCCATGGTTCAAATACAATTTTGTTGGATGTCCTTTTAAATGAATTCTATTTCTTTTTGATAAATGCAATGATTGCTATACCTGTTATCTTGTTCTCTTTTATAGATTGGTGCTGTCATTCAAATTAACACTTGTTTATTTGGCTGTCTGATGTTATATATATATTATGTTTATATGCTCATTTGGAAAGATTAATGAACTGCGCACGAGCTTTTCTTGTTAAATGTTCCTAAATCTGTTATTTGCATATCTTGTAGTGATATCTTTCCCTTCTTTGGAGAAGGGAATCCAAGTTTGTGGCATTTCGAGTTATACGGTGAACTGATCTTGGGAGAGCAAATACACATATTATTATGCGGTTCTGCCTTTTTCTAAGGTTTGGCACCACTTTCTTTTACCTTGTTATACAGTGCACTGATTTTGTGATAGCAAATACACATCTATTATTACGCTGTTATGCCTTTTCTTGTTTCCAACTTCATTATACAATATCTATCGACATTTTTATGTTTGCAGTATTAGAATTCATTGTCAACTTATTAACAGCTATGCAGTTCGTATGCATCACTGATAACATATTTACTAATAAACTTGTCAGTATTGATTTTACTCAACTGATTTTCTCAATACTACTATTTTCAACGGAATTTCAATTTATAGGACCGCTTCCCTACTTGCAATGTGGTAAAGCCATCTAATGCCAGATAAAAATGTCAATATTGAATTTATATTTAACAATAATATTTAATATAAATTTAAGGGAAAAATAGCATATCCGCCTAAGGCGGATAGAGTCCCCTATGGCTATTCACCCCTTATGGTGTGGTTTTGTTCAAATGGGCTCTTGTAGTCAATAAGTTGCTGCAACTTAACCCTCTCTTCTAACGGCCGTTTAACGTCGTTAAGTAAATTTTATATTTAGTGAAAATGAACATATAATATAATATACGTGATATTTAAAACATGAGAAAAGTAGCATATCCACCCCTAGGGTAGAGTCTTCTATGACAGATCACCTCTTATGGTCCATTAAACGATAAGTTGCTGAAATAAAAAATTAATTTACTTAACGACGTTAAACGACCGTTGGAAGGAAGGATTAAGTTGCAAAATTGGACCATAAAGGGTGATCCGTCATAGGGGCCTCTATCCTAAGGGTGAATATGCTACTTTTCCCTAAATTTAATATTAAATTATATCCTAATTTGGAAAGTGAAAATTAATTAACTTTTATCAAATTTATTACTTATTTATGTGCTATGTCACGTTTCTATAAACTGATCAGCTAAATTAGTTTATTGATGTTCAATAGAATTGTACTAATGTTGATTCAGTATTGAAAATAACAATTCCATGTCGTTGACGTGAAATGCTCTAGTCAAACGGAGTCATAAATAAAGTGACAAATGGAGTATTAGGTTTCAAATTCAACTTGGAATTCTCAATATCTTGAGCAACTCTGGTAAGTAACGTTGATGAGAGAGTGCAACACAAAGGCTCAACTGCAGCAAAATTTAGTACCTCCTGATGCTGGAGGAATTGATGCCTTTAATGATCTATCTCCCACTCATTCTCTCCACAGGCAAGTATACCTGTCAATTGATGGATATAATTTTTTTTGCAAGGCAATCGAGGAGTTCAATGAAGTAAAAGACTATCTAAAAAATATAAAAGCAGAGAAATCAAAGTTAATAAAGAAGAAAAATTTGCTGTTATATTACTATAAATTATAATGCTCTAGTCTTGTTCTGTTATACGCTTGAATGAATTCCAAAGTTTTACTGCTCAAATAGCGAGAAAAATAAATATTTCATTTTTGTGGATTAGTTGGGGAGTATTTTGACGACTCTCACCTATTCAAAACCTAAAAGACATGTAATTAATAAGCAAAAAATATAACAAGTTAAAACCCTAAATATTAAGCTTTATATGGTTGAATATTTCGTACAAATTTAAAAATAAAAGATTATTCTAATGACAATACGAACACCTAGAAAATCGTGAAATAAAAAAGCATCAACCAACATCAAAAATCTTTTGAGAATCAAACAAATATCAAATGAAAGAGAGCTATAAATGGTACTAAATCCACTTATTAATACCAGTTAAACGATATTACAAACTGGTTGGATGATAATTGTTTATTTACTTTCCTTTTGTTTCTTCAACTTGCTTTCCTCCTTCATTGTAGTCATATTTAAAATCTTCTCGCAAAAAAAAACATAAAAAGAAAACGATATATTTCAAATAATCAAAAAGCCATCGTTATTCACATTCCTCCATATTTGTGGTCCCTAGTAAAAGACGACAAGGGACTTTTAGCATGAATAATATCATAGATAAATTGCAAATACTATTCACACCATTTACTCCCTCCGTCCACGAATGTGGTTAACATTTTGATCCGGCACGGGTTTTAATGTATTATTTTGACTTTATGAAAAAATGTAGTAAGTGGAGATAGTGGAAAGTAAAAAGTAAAAAGTTAGTGGAGTTAGTAAGGGTAAAAGGGTAAAAGGATAAAAAGTTAGTAGAGTTAGTAAGGATTAAAGGGTAAAAATGTGTGTCCAAAAAAGAAAACTTTTAAGTGTTAACAATATTGATGGACGGCCCGAAATGGCAAAACGTTAACGACATTGGTGGACGGAGGGAGTATCTTTTATATTATAAATTCACTACTTTTGAAAATTATCGCAATTATAATGATCTGACCAAAACGTGACACTCTAAAATCATGTCCACATGAATCCAAAAACAAAAGGACCCCCTAATGTCGTTTGAAAAATACTAATCTCTAAATCATACCCTACACAAGACATTCAATAATTGTACAACATATATAGCACTATAAACATCACTCTCCAACATATCCTATCAACAATTGAGTGTAGTGAGGAAGAAAATGAATGATATAAGAGAAGTTGCAAAAGCTTACTTCCATGGAAGAAAAGAAGAAGAAAAAGAGTTGGTGCGGCAATTCTTCAAATCCCTAGATGCAGATAACAACGGTGTTGTATGCATCCGGGAGTACAAGAAGTATGTGAAATCCTCCCTCTCGAGTAAAGATGTTTTCAAGCTATTAGATAAGAACGGAGATAAAACCCTAGATTTCGATGAAGTGTTGTCCCTTTATTACATGGACAAGGTATCTATACCTCGATGCAAGGCATGCCACGAAATTCTTCTAGCTTCCTACTTTTCATGCTTGCCTTGTCTCGGGAAAAACTCGTACGATCTATGTTGTAACTGCTACGGCGAAGGGAAGTACGTGCACCAACACTCCTCGGGAGAGTTTGCAGATACACGAGGGTTACTTAAGCTGTTTAAACAGAGTTTGGAGAAGGGTGAAGCTGAAAAGTATTGTGAGGAGGATGCAAATAGTGAGGTATGCATAATATTGTTATGTTAACTATTATAAAGAGATACTTAGCCAAATTAATTTTTTTTTTTAAAAGTTAGTATTTTAGTATCGATATATCTAATGACACAGTCCTTCCAATTTCCATAATTATATATACATACTAAAATTCGATATGCATGAATTTTAAGAAAAATATTTGAATATAATTGTGAGTGAAAAATGAATCCCATACTTATAGTTTAATATATGTGTCATGTGTGTACAAATAAAAAGTCCATGTTTGTGGAATAAAATCACTTAAAATGTTTATGAGTAAGTATATCATTTTACTTGAAATTAGCACATGTGAATGTGATCCTTTCTTATCTAGCTATCCTTTCCGGAGTCCCTACGGACCACTATTGTTTATTTATTTATTTCAATAATTGTATTATATTTTAATTTACCATTACATATAATTAGGTTTAGTTTCCCAATTAGAGTTTAATTATATATCAATTATTCCATTTCTTAAATAATATTTCATAATATTAATATATTATTCCACAATATGATCTACTAAAGCTTAAGCTTACAATTACAATTATCAATATTAATATACAATAAAGCTATGTGCATGGCCATACATGTAGTCGGCCGTATATGCAGAAAAAAAAAACAAGTTTTTTTTAAAAGGAAAATATTACATTCCCATTTATGAATTTAGTGTATAATCTAAATTTCTCTTTTTATAATTTTTATTTCTTTTTATATTATATGATTAGGGATCTCAAATTAGCTTGAAACCGACGGGTTGACCTGAATAGACCGACAAAAAAAGTGGGTTAGGGTTTAAATATTTTATCCCAAAATAGAAAAGTCCGATCGAACTGAATTGAAAATAGCCCAAGTCCATAGGGCTAGCTCGAAAATCGAATGGGTTGACCCAATTAACCGATAAAAACAATTATGACTTAAAATTTGAAACAAAATACAATCATTTATGTCAAAATTGTGCTAAATTATTAGTAATTTATTAGTTATTATGTAAGTTTATAATGAAAAATAATTAATTTTGTATCTAGTACCATGTTAAATATTTCTATTAAGAAAAGACAACAAAATTTTTTTTATAAAAAATATTTATTATTATTTTTTAAATATAACATTTTCCAACAAATATTTTGACTCAATAAGCTAGCCCGAAACTGAATGGGTTCGGGTTAGGGTTAGAGTCGAAATATTTTGATCTAAAAAAAAAGCCCCACTGACCCTAATCAAAAATAGTCTCAAACCCAGAATCGAGTGAGTTGGCCCGATTGATATCCTATATATGACCACATAACAATGCTAATTAATGTATCAACATAGCAAAATAATTGTTTTTTATAGTAATATTATAAAAATAGTATTTAATGTGATCTCACATGGATCGGAGTGACTGAATCGCATTATTAGATATTCGGATTCCAATTATATACTTTCTCTCTCCTATTAATAGCGATTCATTGATTTTTACATTAATATCAATAAACATTAAATAAATATGTATTATACGAAAATCAATAAACATTCCATGCATTAATTTTTACCCAAAAAAGGAAAGAATCGTTACTAATAGAATTGTTTATTTCAAATAATCATGCCCATATATACCATGTATAAATTTTATAAAAAATACCTAAATCTTGCACAACCAAAAGTAGTGTGCTCGTTCCAACTTCTTGGTTTACATATTATATCGACATACAAAACAAAACAAGCTAATTCTATATATGGTGTGCAGGAAGATGATGCAGATGATCCTAATAGATCAACTTCTCGATCTAAATCAGTAAGATATATATGATCTCATATTATGTTTATATAAAATTTTGATAATAGAAATTTAAGAAATAATTTTATTTATTGTTCAGAAAAGAGTTTTGGAAAGATTGGAAGCACTCAACTTAGGGATTTCCCTAGGAGGTGCTGCAGTAGGCATAGCTGGTGGAGCAGTTGCGATTGGCTCTTGTTGTATTATGTAGTTTATTAAGGACTTATTTATCTTAAATTTAGTCTAAGCTTTCAATCATAATAAACTTTGTTTGGATATAATAAAGGTTTGTATAACTTATATTTTATTATTTTATCGATGTACTTCTTTAGGAAGAAACTCTCACAACAGTATTGGTGGTATGGTAATGTCGTTAATTATTTTTTTGTAATTTTTTAGACCAATTAATTAGTAGAATTTTTAGATATTTCATTGACGTGACAAGTTACTTAATATATATATACAGTAAAACCTCTATAAATTAATACTCGATAAATTAATAATCTCTCTAAAATAATAAAATCTTCCGCTCCCGACTTGGGCCTTTGTAAAAAATCATCAATTTCGATAAGATAATAAAATAATAAGTTTTCGGAAAATCCCTTTATAAATATTAGGTCCCATCAAAACTCTAAATTAATAATTCATAAATATTACAAAAATTATAAATATTAGATGAGAAGACATAGTTGGAACTTGGGTGTTATGAATTATTTTATTTCCATATTGAGATTTATATAGTATATGTTTCCTTTATGATGCATGAATATATTAATTGACAATGAATTGATACATGTATGTAATTGTTAATTGCATGAATATATTAAAGTAGATACACAATGAATTGGTTGTTGATACATGAATATAATTAATTGAAACATAATAAATTCATTTATTTTCAATACATGTACCAAATTTGCTGAATTTAAAAACTCTTTTAATTAATAAATTATTAATTTATCGATATATTAATATCTCTCTAAATTAATAAAATTCCATAGTCCCAAGGATATTAATTTATAGAGGTTTTACTATATATATATATATATATTAATTAGTAGAACTTTTAGATATTTCATTATCGAGACAAGTTAGTTAATATATATATATATATATATATATATATATATATACTATAATACAAGTTCGGTCGAAACTGTACACCTCAGCCCTTGAAACCCTCCCAGCCTCCCATTTAATTTTTCCTATTTTTCTAGATTTTTGGAATTTTATCTATATATTAATCATATATAATATTATATATTCTTATTTCCATGTAGGTTTATGATATTTATGTTATTTTTTATTTATATGTATATCATAGATTGTATTATATACTATTCCATATTTAAGTATTATTTTTAATAAATATAATATATATAGAGATATATTAATTTCATATGTATATTTTGATAACTAATTTAATAATAATTTATATAAATTATGTACAATATTTTAAAATCTAATGAAAATTAATAAATCATATAAAAATATTTAGAATTTTATATTAGATTATATATTTTTTTATTATATTTAATTTATTACATCTGATTATTATAACATACTTTTAATTATATTATTATTTTTTATTTATATGTATATCATAGATTGTATTATATACTATTTCATATTTAAGTATTATTTTTAATAAATATAATATATATAGAGATATATTAATTTCATATGTATATTTTGATAACTAATTTAATAATAATTTATATAAATTATGTACAATATTTTAAAATCTAATGAAAATTAATAAATCATATTAAAATATCTAGATTTTTATATTAGATTATATGTTTTTTTAATATATATAATTTATTACGTGTGATTATTATAACATACTTTTAATTATATTATTATTCAAACAATCCACATATATTTTTAAATATAAATAATAAAAATTGAATGAATCGTATTTTTTTATTAAAAATAATAATATATAAATATAAAATAGTGTATAATCTTCTTATTTATTTATATATCCTCTATTAATTGTATATTATTTCATATTTAAATATAATTTTCATTAATATAAAAAAAATAGTCAATAAGTATATTTCGATATATATTTGATAATTCAATCAAATTGATGATTTTTCGGATGTATATCATTATTATATAATGAAATTGAACTTCATTATTACCCATGTATTAAATTATCTATTAGTGGGTAGATATTTTAAATGTTTTTATTATTATACTTTACATGTATTTTATTTAATCTTTAATCCAAAAATTAACATTCCTAATTATTTATCATAATAATTAAGGACATATAAACTTATGTATTTTTTGTTCGGGCAAGTATTGAATTTAATTCATGTTATTTTATTCTTAATTGCACAATTAGCTAGGCCATAAATTTAGACAATTATTTATACTCGATACCACACAAAATGATGAGAACTTTTAGATTAATATTGTATGACATCAACTACTCAATGGCGTAAATGTATACATTATAGTTACAAATAAATAATTTAAATAAAATTTTCACGCCTAATAAAATTCATATATATATATATATAATTTTTGAATCAAACACGAGTATATATATTTACTTTGTAATCAAATTATGAATATATATATATATATATATGCATATAAATAAATAAATTCATATAATTTGAGTTTATTTTTTCATTAATATAAAAAATTTTAATGAGTATATTTTGATACCAATTTGATAATTTAATCAAATTAATGATTTTTGGTCATATATTATATATTACACCCCCCCCCCCGTCCCGCTAAAAGTGGTCGCGTTTCCTTTTTGGGTTGTCCCATTAAAAGTGGTCACTTTTCTAAAAAGGAAACAATTTTACCAATAAAATACATCTCTCCTACTTTTTAACACACAAAACTTTACTTTCTTAATCTTAGCGGGACGGAGGGAGTATTAGATATTGAAACTCAACTTCCTTATTACCTACGTACTAACTTTTCTATCAGTGGATATATATTTTAAATGTATTTATTATACTTTAAATGTATTAAAAGGTTCATTTTATTTGAAAAAAATTAATATATATATAATCTAGGAAGAAAAAATTTAAATACTCACTTTAATAAATAAATGATAAAAAAATACACATTTAAAAATAAGAGATAAAAATATCCACTTATATGAGCACATGAGAAAATTGATCATGTGTTTATGTATTTTACTTCACAAAATAATTTGAATTATATGAGCGCGTGAGAAAATGAGTGCGTTGTAGTTACAAATAAATAATTTAAATAAATTGTTCACACCCAATAAAATTTATATATATTTAATTTTTGTAGCAAACACGAGTTTATATATTTAATTTTAATCATATTGTGAATGTATATATGCATATAAATAAATTTATTTATATAATTTGAGTTATTTTCATACGAGCTTGGTTATGGATGAGTAATTAATGAATAAAGATGTGTAACAAGACAATTATCGATTTCGAAATGAATGCGCATACGTAAAATTCAAATAAATTGATTAGATTTTATAAATATTGAAATATAGTTTATTTTCATTAGCAATATTTAATTATAATATATATTTTATATATTCGAATTTATAATGTTATGTTTTTATTTCTATGTATATTATAGATCATATTATATACTATTCCATATTTAAATAGTATTTTAATAAATATAATATATATAGTGATATATTAAATTGATATTTATATTTTGATAACTAATTTAATAATAATTTATATATATTATGTACAATCTTTTAAAATCTAATGAAAATTAATAAATTATATGAAAATGTCTAGATCTCTATATTAGATTATATGTTTTTCAAATCTAATAAAACTAAATTATATAAAAATTTCTAAAGCTCACATTATTTGAAATATTTTTTTAATATATATATAATTTATTACATATGATTATTATAACATACTTTTAATTATATTGTTATTCGAACAATTCACATATATTTTTTAATATAGATAATAAAAATTGAATGAATTATATTTTTTATTAAAATAATAATATATAAATATAAAATAATTTATAATCTTCTTATTTATACACATATATATCCTATATTAATTGCATATTATTTCATACTAAGTATATTTCGATGTATATTTGATAATTCAATCAAATTGATGATTTTTCGGCCATATGTCATTATACTTTATATGTATTTCTTTTATCTTTAATCGAAAATTAACATTCCCAATTATTTGTCATACTAATTAATGATATCTAAATTTATGTATTTTTTTGTTTAAGAAAGTATTGAATTCAATTCATGTTCTTTTAATATATCACTGTATATCACTATATATATATGTGTGAAAATTTATATATTATTAATACTATTATGATTATAATCTTATGTGGCACTATCAAATCACTCCATTCATATTTATCTAAATTCTCAATTTTCTCATTTTTTATATATAATTTTTTAATAAAAAATAAGTATATATATTTAATTTGTAATTAGATTATGAATGTATATATATACATATGCATATAAATAAATAAATTCATATAATTTAAGTTTATTTTCATTATTATAAAAAATATTTAATGATTATATTTTGATACCTATTTGATTTTTCAATCAGATTAATGATTTTTGGTCGTATATCATTCTTAGATATTGATACTCAACTTCATTATTACCTACGTACTAACTTTTATATCAGTGATATATATTTTAAATGTATTTATTATACTTTAAATGTATTAAATGGTTCATGTTATTTAAAAAAAATACAATATATATAATCTAGGGATAAAAAATTTAAATACTCACTTTAATAAATAAAGATAAATAAATACACAGTTAAAAAGAAGAGATAAAAATATCCACTTATATGAGCACATGAGAAAATTGATCATATGTTTATGTATTTCATTTCACAAAATAATTTGAATTATATGAGCATGTGAGGAAATGCGTGCATTGTAATTACAAGTAAATTATTTAAATAAATTATTCACACTCAATAAAATTATATATATTTAATTTTTGTAGCAAACACGGGTATATATATATATAATTTTTAATCAAATTGTGAATGTATATATACATATAAATAAATGAATTTTATAATCTGAGTTTATTTTCATACAGACTTGGACATGGATGAATAATTAATGGATAAAGATGTATAACAAGACATTTATCGATTTTGAGATGAATATGCATACATAAAATTCAAATAAATTGGTTAGATTTTATAAATATTCAAATATAGTTTATTTTCATCAGTAATATTTATTTATATATATTTGAATTTATAACACATATTATTATGTGGGCGTAAGACGAAATCAATTGGTTCAGGGTTCAAAACATTTGAATCCGAAACTGAAATCGAACCGCTTCATATACAGTTGTGTTAGGTATTTTTGAACTTGATGGTTTTTAATGTTGACCTAACACTTTGTGTTTATGTGTTTCTTCACAGGGATGTTGGCCTTAGCATTTAGCGTAACATAACAACTGTGTCCAGCTCATCCGCCACGTGGAATCCTGATGACTAGGAAAATCCATGAAGACTGGGGGAGACCAAGTCTTACTAAGTGGTTGAGAATCTTACGCCAAGTGGAGTGTTTGTTCCACGTTTCAAGGGGTCAACTATCCATTAAGTCAGTTCCACAAATCCAGGCACTAATGCGGAGCATAACAAACTGACTGTGAGATTTGTGGAATACATGGGCCAACAGTTACGATATTCAAGGATCCAAAGCCCATGAAGTCTGTCTATAAATATGAAGTTCAATTTTCAGTTAGATAGACAAGTTTGCTGATTAATTTCGTAGTTTTAGTGTGTATGATTCTTAGTCTTTAAGATCATACATTTAGTCGTTTAATAAGAGTGTTGATGTTGTTGTGGTGGTCAACATTGTAATAGCATAACACTTGTTTTGATTATTCTTTTTGGCCGTAAGGCTGCCGTGTAGGTTGTTAATTGATAACCTACGCAAAAATTATCTCGTGTCTTTACTTTAGCTTCCGCATATATTCTCTTAGAGTAGGTTGATACACTTTCAAGTGGTATCAGAGCCATCACTCGACACACTGAGTGTGGTCCTGACTATATCACGACTCTAACGCGAAGATGGATCCAAATAGCACTGGAGCATTTCGACCTCCAATCTTGGATGGCTCGAATTACTCTTACTGGAAGACATGTACCCGCTCTTACATCAAGTCTCTAGATAGAAGAGCATGGATGTCTGTGGAGAATGAGTGGTCACCACCAAAGCAAACTGACGCAGACTGTGATTGTGTACCAATAGAACAAAGTTTCTGGTCATGAGATCAAATTGAAGCTGCCACATTTGATGATCGAGCTCTGAATGCTATAATCTCAGCAGTTGACACAAACATGTTCAAACTAATTAAGAACTGTATGTGTGCAAAGGATGCTTGGGATATTCTTCAAAGGCACTGTGAGGGTGACAACAGCGTCAAACAGTCACGTCTACGTATTCTCGCCTCTCAGTTCGAGAATATGAAGATGGAGGAAGATGAAGATATCTCTAGCTACATGAAAAGGATTCTTGACGTTGCTAACGAGTGTCAAGACCTAGGAGACCCACTGAGCAACAAGGTACTTGTCCCCAAAGCACTTCGAACGTTGCCACCTAGGTTTGATATGATGGTAACAGCCGTTGAAACAGCACAAGGTGTGAGTGCACTCGAGTTCACAGACCTCATGAATTCCTTCAAAACCTATGAGATGAATCACGAAGCAAGAGGCACCTTCCCCAAGAAGAAAACAATGGCCCTCATTGCAGGCTCACAATCGTCACCTTCGTGCAGCAAGCTATTGGACTTAATGGACTCTAGTGAATCCGAAGAAGTGGAAGAGATCACTGAAGGAGATGATGTTGCCATGATCACCAGAAAATTTAATCGCATGGTGAGAGGGTTTAATTGTGACAAGACCAAACCCAAGGAGCAAGATGTACCACGTCTGGAGTACTATGAACCTCCGAAGACCAACAACAATCAAAGAAAACCCCCTGTTAGGAACACTTCTCACAACGAAGTATTCAAATACAGTTCCTCTAGACTCGACAGCATACAATGTCATGAATGTAAGGGTTTTGGACACTTTGCAAATCAGTGTGCCAACACACTTCGAAAAAGGGGTAAATCTTATTAGGTATCTTGGAATGATGACGAGCATGAGTTCTTTGAAGATATTGAGAAAAAATTGTTTGAGAGCGTAGCACTGCATGTAACTGTGCCTCCTCAGGACATATCACGCCAACACACAGATGCTGACACCTTCTCAGAACGGTATGACTCTAACTATTACTCTACATTGTTTTGTTTAAATGCCTCTGTTGATAGTGCATGAAGTGTTGAGGACGACATAGATTCCACCTGTGCTGAAGAGTGTGACAGCAATGCCTTCTCGATAATTCAAGGGTTGAAAAGGTTGTACGATGAGCTGTTGGGAAAATGGAAACATCAAGCAACAGATCTGCTGACCGCAACAGCTGAGGTAACACGACTCAAGGAAGTTCAAGCAAAACAGGAGGCATTGATCACACAACGTGACATAGAGCTCACCAAGGTGAAAACAAAACTTGAAGAGGCAGAACTAACCATCAGCAAGTGGAATACGGGTACTTACTCGCTTCAAGAGATCATGGACAGCGCAAACCCAAGCAAAAGAGGCCTCGGGTATGCTGCACCAACTGTGTTGTGTCGAGGGTCGACATCGGGAGGAGAAACATCCAATACCAAAGCAGATGTTGTGCTCGCAGACCCACCAACACAGACAAAACAAAGCATCTCTCAAACAAGAAAAGGTAAGAGAGGTAAGAAAAAGGGTAAACGACATAGAAGGAAATATATATTTCATTACTGTTTGAAACCATGTCATATAAAACCCTTCTGGTATCAAAAGAAAAGAAATGATAGGTCCGAATGTGTACTACCGCAGCAACCCAAAATGATATGGGTTAAGAAAGCTGATCTAACATGTAATGTTGTGTACACAGCCCTGAAAACTAACATTTCAGGTTCTTGGTATTTTGACAGCGGATGTTCACGTCACATGACAGATAACAAAACATTCCTTTCCAATTATGAGACTTATGATGGAGGAAATGTTTCCTTCAGTGGAGGTTCAAAAGGTAAAATCATAGGGAAATGTATACTTAATGTTCCTGGTTTGCCTGCTTTAACAAATGTCTATCATGTGCAAGGACTTATGGCAAATCTGATTAGTATAAGTCAACTGTGTGATGGTAACATGCTTGTAAAATTCACTAAAGATGCATGTGAAGTTTACAACAACAAGAACTTGTGTATCATGATAGGTCAAAGGTGTTCAGACAATTGTTACATGACTGATCATGTGAAATGCAACAAGGCTCAAGTTGATGATGTCATACTCTGGCATAAAAGATTAGGTCATACTAACTTTCGAAATCTTGGCAGGTTAATCAAGATGAATGTCGTGCGAGGTTTACCCAAACTTGGGAATACAGACCAGATCGTGTGTGGAGACTGTCAACGAGGAAAATAACTACATGCCTCACATCCTGTCTTACAACACAATGAACAACACTTTGGGACCAACCGATGCTTTGAGCTTCTACATATGGATCTTGTAGGACCCATGAAAGTTGAAAGCATTGGTGGTAAAAGGTATGTGTTAGTTGTTGTAGATGATTTTTCCAGATTTACATGGACCTATTTTTTACGTGAAAAATCTGAAACATTTGAGGTATTTAAAAATATATTTTCTCGTGTTACTAATATGTTTGATGCTAGAATATCTCGCATAAGATCCGATCATGGTCGTGAGTTTGAGAACTCGCAATTTACAACCTTCTGTGATGAAAAAGGAGTGTACCAAGTGTTTGCAGCACCGAAAACACCACAACAAAATGGTGTGGTCGAACGCAAGAATAGAACCTTGATTGAGATGGCTAGAGTTATGCTGAGCTCAAAACAAATGGCGAAACGTTTTTGGTCTGAGGCAGTAAACACCGCATGTTACATCAACAATCGAGTCAACATTCGACCAGGCTCATTCAAAACACCATATGAGCTACTTAAGGGAAGAAAACCTAACCTAAAACATCTTCGTGTTTTCGGGTGTGTGTGTTTTATCTTAAATGATTGAGAGTATTTAACAAAATTGGATGATAAGAGTGACAAATGTGTGTTTGTTGGGTACTCAACAAACAGCGTAGCTTATAGGGTATTTAATCTTCGTATTAAGACAATACAAGAATCTGTTAATGTTGTCTTTGATGATACAGTTGATGGGAACAAAGAAGTGGTAGCAGAAGACGACATATATCAAGGGGGAGTTGCCATACCTCCTGTTGAGACGCAAACTGCTCCACCTAACACAGCAACTGGCACACCTGGTGGCACACCTAACACAGCAACTGGCACTACTGTGGAGGACAACACCACACAACAGGGACCAGAAGAAGAACTAGATGAGCCTCAAGAGATCACTCCTCGCAGAGAACCTTCAGGACGAGTGAGAGAGAACCATCCACTAACTCAAGTTATTGGAAATATTGAGGATGGTGTTCAGACCAGACGAAAACAGCCAATTAACTATAGAGAAATGGCGTGCTTGTACTCCATGTGCTCTACAGTTGATGGCGTAACATGTTTTGTCTCCAAGTTTGAACCAACGAATGTCAAGGAAGCACTAACCGATGAGTTCTGGATAAATTCTATGCATGAAGAACTAAACCAGTTTGTTCGTAGTGATGTTTGGTACCTTGTTCCCAGACCTGCCAACAGAAATATTATTGGCACAAAGTGGATTTTCAAGAACAAATCTGATGAGAAGGGAACAATTGTACGAAACAAAGCACGATTGGTGGCTCAGGAGTATACTCAAGTTGAAGGGGTGGACTTTGATGATACGTTTGCCCCAGTTGCGAGAATTGAATCTATTCGGTTGTTACTTGCCGTTGCATGTCACCTCAACATCAGTCTATATCAGATGGATGTGAAGGCAGCATTTCTCAATGGCGAACTTAAGGAGGAAGTCTATGTTGAACAACCGAAAGGGTTTGAGGATCCCCACAAGCCTGATTATGTCTTTCGACTGAAGAAAGCACTATATGGTCTCAAACAAGCACCACGTGCTTGGTATGAATATCTCACAAACTTCCTTCTCGAATACGGGTTTGTGAGAGGCGGTGTTGACCGAACATTGTTTATCAAAAGGGAAGATCAACACATTCTTATTACTCAAATCTATGTTGATGACATGATTGTTGGTTCTACCTCACGTAACATGCTCAATGATTTTTCAGGTGCAATGTCCACTAGATTTGAGATGAGCATGGTGGGAGAGCTCACTTACTTCCTTGGACTTCAAGTTAAACAAAGACGATGGGATCTTTATCTCTCAAAGCAAGTACGCCAAAGAGATGATCAAGCGTTTTAATCTTGAAGGAGCAAAGCACATGAAAACTCCCATGGGCTCCACAGAAAAGTTGACTAAAGATGATGCTGGAGAGGATGTTGACCCAACACTCTACAGGTCAATGATAGGGAGTTTGTTGTACCTAACATCCACGCGCCCAGATCTGATGTTTAGTGTATGTGTATGTGCCAGGTATCAAGCTAAACCCAAAGTTTCCCATATTAAAGCTGTTAAAAGAATTATTAGATATGTTGCTGGAACACTAGATTTAGGAATCTTTTTTTCCAAAAACATGAATATGAGCTTGATAGGGTTTAGTGATTCTGATTGGGCTGGAGATGTGGATGATAGGAAGAGTTCAAGTGGAGGATGTTTTTATCTAGGTAACAACATTGTTGGTCCCGAAAGAGCAAGGTTTGGTGTATGGGGGGGGGGGGGGAATACACCAAACACAAACTTTTCAGTTTACTTGGTTATTTATAAGAGAGTTCAAGCTATTATTAAATGAGAAATTGCTCGGCAGATGACTAACCAGATTGATAAACAGATCGATATCATATTAGTCCAAACAGATTGCTCTCTTAGTGTAAACACGTAGACAATAATAAGAGTGATCTTATTACTTTCTAAGTATTGTGTGTTCAGAAATATGGTGGATTTAGTTAATGCTCTTGTTTAGAAAACCTTTTGAGTTAATCAGATCGTTTAACAGATTGATTGAGATGCAGATTGTATGAAGGTGCAGAAAGTTAGAATAATAATAAACAACTGAAAGTAAATAAGCAGGAATGTAAAGAACACAGTTGTTTAACGTGGTTCGGGAAATTCCTACGTCCACGATCTGGTCAAAACTAGACCAGATTATCCACTACTAGGATACTCTTTTTCTTTATACTTGTGGAGAACGAGTCACAAGTACCAGTCAAAACTAGAATGATACTTATGCACGAAGTAAGGGTCGTGTCCCTTTACAACATATTACCTCTACGTTGCCACTAGAAATCTAATAGCTAGCAGGGTGATCTTCTTTCTCTCGATAAGACAGACTTGAATCGAGGTTGGGTTGGTGTGATGTAGAATCACAGGTTGTTTGAAGCTCTTAGTCTGGTTCAGAGAGTGCTTGAGAATATGTTGTCAATATAGCTCACGTATATTTTTCCAGACCTTGAACTCCAAATATATATAGGCTTTAAATTTTGAAATTCTAGTCGTTTGTTGATTGGCGTGAGATTGATTGTAGATTGCCAATCAATGATATCCATCATATCTGTTCTTGCCATGTAGAAAACGTTGACTCAATCTTCAAGGTATGGAAGGCAGATTGCTAACGGCTTCTTTCCTTCTTTGTGTCAATTGAAGATTCTCTTCCCAATCCCTGTTGGATGGACTTCAATCTTGACGTGGCAAGAGGATATGATGTGTAGGATGATGTCATCTGGTGGTTTGATGACTCTATCAATCTGGTGCTTGCTGTGATCATCGATCTGGTCGGTGATCTGGTTGCTGTCTGTTACAGCATATTGATTTCTTCTTGGCGTGAATTCTCTGCCTTCATCCTATGCTATTATAGAAATGACTTCTATAGGTATAATTCCTTTACATGTTAAGTCATCTCCTAATCTGTTCTCTATCAGAATTCACTTTACATGTAGTGATCTGTTAACACGTAGAGCAGTTTAATACTAAAAAGAACTAAGTGTGTTTCGAAAGGTCATCATCAAAACCAAAATACATTAGGGTTCCCAACAAACATTGTGTCATGGCATAGCCGAAAGCAAAACTGTGTTTCCTTATCCACCGCTGAGTCTGAATATGTTGCAGCAGGCAGCTGTTGTACACAACTGCTGTGGCTCAAACAAATGCTTAGTGACTATGGCCTAGAAAACAATGACCTGGTTGTGTACTGTGACAATATGAGCTCCATAAACATTTCTAAAAATCCTGTTCAACACTCAAGAACTAAGCATATTGACATAAGACACCATTTCATTAGAGATCTAGTGGAACAAGAGGTGATTAAGCTTGAGTATGTGAAAACGGAAAACCAAGTTGCTGACATTTTCACAAAACCTTTGGATCATGAGAGATTTGTACACTTACGAAAATCTCTTGGTCTTTGTTTTTATCATTGACTTGTGTTGTGCTACACCCGTATCTATATTATTGTTATCTATATCAAAAGGTGTAGCCTATTTGCCTAACTTGCTGGTATAACATCGTAGTCAACATATTCTGCATTCAGACACCTGACATTCTTCTATATGTTTTATGTAACTGTGTGGGAAACAATCCAAGTAGTTTGGGGGGCACGACGTTCGCTGCGACGATGCTACCTTACAAAAGGATTGCAACTGCGACTGCTTTCGAGGGTGAAAGGCTAGGGGCACGGCGTTCGCTGCGATGATGCACTCTACACTCACTAACTCTTGGATTCTTGTAGTTCTGCACCTATTTTTGTCTATATAAGCTAGGTGGATGTTGTAGAAGATGTTGACACAACAAGGCATGTTAGACTGTTTTTAATTCCTGATTGTTCTCAAAATTGTTTTCATCAACATCAGCAACCTATGTTTTATGTATTGCATAAACTAGCATGTTCTCCTCAACATCCGTAAATAGTGTTAGTGGGTTATGAATGTCAAGTTGCGTGTTCTAGTTGTCAGGTTGAATATGAAATGGCGTAACATTTTTTTTAAGTTGAACCATCGCCAGATTGTTCGCTTCATACTTACCCTTGCCTGTCACAGTTGTCACGTCTTACAAGAAATCCTAAAAACCCTACTCTCTCTCTTTCTTCCATATCTACACGTTTCCCGAAACCGATTCACTTCTTTGTGAATCCCTATCCTTAACTTTAAACAAACCGTCGTCTTCCCCACTCTCAACTCTTGCCCCCTGAAACACTCACATTCCTCCATCGCACCTGCACTCAAAAAATGGCTACTCCTCCAACTCCCGATGTCACTGCACTTCTCCAGGCTCTCCTGGCTGCAAACCTAACTCTTCTCCAGTCTTTACAGACTACCACTGCTCCACCGTCGGTCGCCGTATCGCCCGTTTTAGTGGAACCTCCACTTGTCCAAGATCCAGTGGTACCCCCGCCGGAAGCAGTTATCCCTGATCTTCCACCAGTTCTTCCCGAGGCCATTACTGATCGGCCTTCGGTGAGTGAATCTCATGCACCACCAGTCACAATAGTAGCACTGGTCGAGCCCACACAAGTGTCACTGCCATCTCGATCGTCATCTCCGCCGCCCGCTCTTGTACGCAAGCCTACTACTCGGGGATCTCGACTATCCACCTACCGCAGTTCATCCAAGAAGACAACGGGCCCCAAAGAGGCCTCGACTGTCCACTCCTGTTGAAATCAAAATCGAACCAACTACATCCGCTGCCACAGCAGCGAAAGGGAAAGAAGTGTTGCAGACTCCCATTTCTGAGCCCTCTGAAGATCTGGACAGTGCCCTAGACCCCGCTCTCGCCCTAAATCTACAGTTCTATAACCAGATGGTGGCGGGCAAATGGAAGCGCCTCAAAAACGCTCCCTGTATCAGTGAGCGCACTGCAGAGGAGACGTCATTCGAGGAGAACAACCTGCTCTCTTTCTTTCGCTCCCGCGGGTTATTAGGTACTGTCTTCGACCTCCCTCCGTTTGTGAAATCAATCGTTCGTCACTTTTACTGCAATCTGCATCCTGAGTTTGGCAATCGCTCCTCCACCAAATTTGCCAAAGTATGTTTTTACAATTCTGTGTTTGATTTCTCTGCGGACGCCATCAATTCTGCCCTTGGTTTACCCAATGTGGAGAGTGACACAGTGCCCAGTCTCGACGATGTTGCTAAGCTCATCATAGGCGGCAAGAGATCAAAGTGGGTGCAACCAATGAAGTCCTCCTGTCTGACACATCTGTACTCTGTCCTCCACAAAGTTCTGACTTATAACTGGATCATTTCATCAAATGTTACTGTGGTCACACAGCAACATGGGGTGTTATTGTATCTTGTTGGGCTCAACAAGCCCTTTAACCTTGGGCAAATTATTTTTGATCAGCTGGCCGCTCTGTCTGCTAAAGCACAAATCAGCTCTCTCTTGTTTCCGTCTCTAATATGCAGGGTTTTGGAACATTAGGGGTTTCCGGCGATTGGCAGAACCCATGACGCGGTTCCCGTTCCAGAGTATGCAATTCACATCTCCCTCTTCAGTAAGAGCAAAGTTGCTGATCTCCCCTGGCACAACCCTGCTACAACTCCACCGAGAATCTCTTGTATTCAGCTGCCACCACAGACTATTTTACAGTTAATTGGTGCTTTGAATACCTTGGCTACGCTCGTTCCCTCCCTCATGGCCTGCCTGTCTTCACAACAAGGGGGAGAACCTGTCGTACAAGCTGCAGCAGCAGGAGGTGAAGCTGCTGGAGCTGCTGGAGGTGAAGCAGATGAAGAGGAGGAGGAAAAAGATGTTGGAAATGAGCGGTTGTGAGAATGATGACCGTGTGTGGTCAAAGACGTTAACATTTTTTGTTTAGTGTGTGATGTGGGATAACAAACAACATTTTCTGTTTTTATGTCTTTTATTTTGATGTGGTGGATGATGGACGAATTTTACTGCAGCATGCTTGTTTTTGGAATGGATGTTCCTGTGCTGCCTAGCATACTGTTGTTAAATGCCTGACCTATTTATCGTTGCCATTGTTGGTAGTGTTGACACGTTTTTGCAGGCATATACTCAGGGGGAGTTCCAGTGAAGAAAAGAGTGTTGTGAAGAAGGCACAAAAATAAGGGGAGTTTGTTAGGTATTTTTAAACTAGATGGTTTTTAATGTTGACCTAACACTTTGTGTTTTTGTGTTTCTTCACAGGGATGTTGGCCTTAGCATTTAGCGTAACATAACAACTGTGTCCAGCTCATCCGCCACGTGGAATCTTGATGACTAGGAAAATCCATGAAGACTGGGGGAAGACCAAGTCTTACTAAGTGGTTGAGAATCTTACGCCAAGTGGAGTGTTTGTTCCACGTTTCGAGGGGTCAACTATCCATTAAGTCAGTTCCACAAATCCAGGCACTAATGCGGAGCATAACAAACTGACTGCGAGATTTGTGGAACACATGGGCCAGCAGTTACGATATTCAAGGATCCAAAGCCCATGAAGTCTGTCTATAAATATGAAGTTCAGTTTTTCAGTTAGATAGACAAGTTTGCAGATTAATTTCGTAGTTTTAGTGTGTATGATTCTTAGTCTTTAAGATCATACATTTAGTCGTTTAGTAAAAGTGTTGATGTTATTGTGGTGGTCAACATTGTAATAGCATAACACTTGTTTTGATTATTCTTTTTGGCCGTAAGGCTGCCGTGTAGGTCGTTAATTGATAACCTACGCAAAAATTATCTCGTGTCTTTACTTTAGCTTCCGCATATATTCTCTTAGAGTAGGTTGATACACTTTCAAGTTGCAATTCATAATTTTAATATGTTGTAACGGAATAGGATAATTGAGTGATCGAAACAAACAGAAACGTAAAGAGACACAGATTTACGTGGTTCACCAACGTTGTGTTGGCTACGTCCACGGGCAGAAAAGGAGAACATATTTTATTATGATAGTGACGACTACAGATACAGAATGCGTGCCCTACTTCTATATAAATAGAGTACATCAGATGGGTTGGGCCCAATAACACAATTCAGGCCCAACATAACAATAATACATACCGTCGGGCCGGGGACGACTCAGCCCCCTGGAGGGGCAAGGGGCGCGTCGCCCCCCTTGACCCCCGTTTGCGTAGCGGCAAACCACATTCAAGACATACTAACATAATAATTTTTGACGATTCGGTTCCAGGAATTTACGAGGATTTAATATTTATTATATATATATCAAGTTCTAAATTTATTTTTTCATTGATTTTAGAAAGAATTCTATGACCACAAATAGAAATAAATGAAATAATGTCAAATACTTTTATAAATTTTATAAAGTATTAATCCCGTCGAATTTCGACGGGCAACAATCTAGTATATATATAATATTGTTAGACAGAGATCTATATGTCATGCATGAGAAATGCATCCATATGTGCAATAGTTGTTGCATGACTCTATAGTAGAGTAGAGATTTATAACTAAGTCATATTCATATTTTTAAAGAGGTTCTTTTGAGATAATACTCTCTCTATTCGAAGAACTATTGTGTGATTTATTGTCTAATTACCCTAGTTTGTTGATTTGATGAGTTATAAAGCAAATTCGGCCATGATAACTGATATTAGTGCTGGAATCCACGCTCCCCGTATGCAAAGAAAAAAAATAAAAATAAAAATAGAAATGGAAGATCGAGTTGCAGCGTTGGAAGAGAAATTGGTGCAATTGGGGCTCCAACAATTGGACTTGGCCCAATCGTTCATGGCAAAAATTAAAACACAATTGGCACCAGAGGATTGCGGAGAACATAGCGAAGAAATTACAAGTAGGGAGAAAAACGGATGTAATTCGTGCGAGATGGTTGTTGTGGTTGGTTCTAGAACTAAGTCCCAGATGAGTTTCCACCCTAGTTCTGGATCGTTGCTTTGTAACGTGAAATAGATTCCATCGTTGGAGGATACATCCAAACTCTCTGAGGATCCTCATTCCATTTCAAACGTCATCAAAGTCTCTGTCTCTGGATTATGTGCAAATTGAAAGATTGTGGTTGAAAGATCATTCAACTTGACTAAAATCTGCACGTATTCTGAAGACGAAGCATCTTGCGTGGCTGATCAGACCAGCGAGAAGAAAATGTCTAAGGACTGGATGTGCAATGTGTGCTCAGGGCCGGCCCGAGTTATATTACTTAGTTCAATGGTTATTAGATATTTTTATTAATCTACATAGATTCAAGTTCAATTTTTGGTAACTACATTTTTATCAACTTATTTAATTATAGATGTATCCCTTTTTAAATTTGGGACATATATAAAATATGAAAAGTCTAACTATAATAAAATTGATAATTATAATAAATTTTCTAGAAGAATGACAATTTATATAAATAATACATATAAATATAAGCTTAAAATAAGAACTTTTTTGCACACATTTTTTGGATTCAAGGTTTAAGGTGAACCTTTTTTATTATATAATTATTTATAATATTTAATTTTAAAATAATATAAAATTTGAATTATTATTATCGTTGCTTGAAAAAATCTTTTTACAAAGTAAAAAATGTTAATTAAATAAAATGATTAATTAGTACTCAAAATAATATTTTTTTATTTACATAGGGCCTATTTTTTTAATGTTGTCCCGGGCCTCTTTATTGTCAGGACCAGCCCTGTGTGTGCTGAGGGTGAAGGAGCTGCTACAGTCCCATCTGGTGTAGTTCGTCACTAGGTTGAGCGAAGAGAGCAACGTTGATCTTGGAACAACCGATCTGAACCGAATAGGTATCGTCGACATCAAACGGTGGATCTCAACGTTGAGAGCTCCCAAGAGCAAGGGTGAACTTCCGTCGGATGGATTCATTTTCCACTCCATTGACTTGAGGGAAAGTTAAGATAAGTAAGGAGGAGAGTTATGACCGTGTATGTAGAATATATTATCATAACCGATGATGATAAATAGTCAATATATGTGGGATACATATAGTAGTTGTTAGGGGTAGTTAATGTGAAGGTTCTATAAATAGAAGATAGTTGCCGACACAAATGTATCAATGAAGTCATCATCTTCTTCAAGAGTGTAGTTACAGTCAATACACCATTATATTTTTTGTGATTTGTCTCCAATCTTGAATTTTGTTTTTGGAAATATAATCTTGGATTGTGATTGATGATTCAAGGAATATTATCTTCTTCTTCATCTCTTCAAATCACTTTTCATGACCGAACATGCTTTATAACTCATCTAATCAACAAACTAGTGTAATTAGATAATAAAATCATATAAAATCTTGAAGTGACGAAGAAGAAAGTGTATTATCTCAAATGAACTTCTTTACAAAGACATATTGACTTCATCGACCTAGTGAACTTAATTTTCAGTCAACTTAACTAAAGGAAGTTACGAGAAGAATTTTTATTGATCTGGTCGAAACCAGCTCGACCTGGCAATATCAAGGTCATCTCAATCAACCTTGACTTCAGCTTAACCTTACGAGATCATCATCAGTGAGTTGAAACCTTACCAGTTAATGGTGACATCGACCTACCTACATTGGTTAAATTGTCTACCTCCCAAATTATACCATGTCATTTCTTCGTTCTAAAGATAGAAACCCTAAAAAGGAAGAAGAAGAGTCTCACTACTTATGGAAAATTTGGGAAAATATACAGAAAGGATGAAAACCATCGTACGTCTCTTCCCAATAAAATAAGAAGGTTTCTTTGGGTGATGTCACATTTATACGAGCTATTATTGCAATTAACGATTAGTTTTCAAAACTTGAAACTATAAATACCTCATTCATATCCAGAATATACACATGAATACCCCCATTATTATGGCTCAAATTGCTACCAAAAATCTTCAGAAATTCACCACCAAACAGTGCTCGAAATCTCTTTATATTCTCAAGTGTTGTTTCTTTCTAAGATTTCATATTTTGGAAAATTTTAACACTCCACCTTAGAACTATTTTGTAAGTCTAGTTTGTAGAATCTTCTTAGTTTGTAGTGTTCAAGCTTCGAACAAGAAAAGTTTTTAGTTGTAAGGGTCATGACCCAAAACTCGTGCAAATATTTCTTGTCTAATTTTGACTTAAATTATGTGGCCGTACTCAACAAGTATAAACAAGTGAAAATCCGAGTATTGGATTTCCAATCTTCTTAGATTGGACGTGGATGTAGGGAGTATCTGAACCACATAAAAACCATTGTGTTCTTTAATTCATTAACATTATATTGCGTATGACTTATTAACTCATTACCTTGATCATTCATCTTTCAATTAATCTTGTGTAATAAAACTCGATTTAACAAAGAATTTTTTTTTATATAATAAGAGCTAAATACACCACGTTCCACACTCAATCTAGATAAGGTTAATTACTTGTATTTGAACTTGTTAGATTATGTCACTCGCAAGAGATAATTTGAACTAAGTTAATCTCTTCCTAACAAGAAAAAATTACCCTTTCTATCCTAGCAATCTAGATAATCAATCTAGCTTAACTATTGTTCATTCAAACTTCAAGTAAACTTGAAAAATTGACAATTCGTATATCCCCCTAATACACCAATTTAGCTCTTTCAGGACTAGCAAAAATAAAGATGATCTCTATCGATCTAATCGATACTTATCGATCGGTACTCACACATTAGATCAATTTGTAAGTCTAACACTTGGTCTAGACATACATAAACTAATAAAGAATATTAAATATAAACATCAATATAATCAAGTAAACATAAACGCCGATGATTTCGATAACATCATCAAAACATATGATAACTTTAACAACATCAACAAGGTTCGCAACATCAAGCATAAAACATGCTTTGGGGTATACAAACCTTAACAATTTGATGTCGTGCGCTTATCTTAGCTTACAAAATGATATCAATGCATTTTGTTTAGGACATTTTCATTATATTTTTCTTTTGTATCTCATTTTGTATTTCGTCATTTTTGTTCGTATTTTTCCGTTGTTTTGTTACACTTATGTATTTTTTTATGTCAATGATTAGATGCTAAAAGGTGTGAATAAGTGTAATAGTGATGGAAATTCACAAGGGTGCAAAGGTAAGGCGAGCGAGATATGTTGACAAAGCAAAGTAAAAAAAGAGGAGAAGAAGATTAAAATCATGCAGAAGGGCTAGCGACCAGCGATTGCTAGCCTCAGGATTATGTATGAGCATGGAACCTACATCAGGAAGAAGATAACAACACTTTCATTATGGAAGGAGATACAATATATAAATCAACACCATTTTCAAGATCAATCTAGATGTTAAGAAAAACTTCTACTATCATTCACCCTATCAAATGCTCTCTCACTCTTACGGATATACAAGACTCTAGTAGAAGGAATGAATGAAACTGTAAACAAAATGAAAAAGCTACACAATTATATGCTAGCTGCTATATGTGATCTTCGCCTATGGTTGAGATGAAGGTTTTCAGTTAGTTATAAATAGTTACCCTTAGCTTTGACAACTCAATATCACATGTGATGATATATTCTATCTCAGATTCAGATATGCACAAGCGTTACTTTTATATGTAGGCATCACTAAAAAAAAATACAATGAGAAACATAATGAGCTTTAAACAATGGTGGTTGCTGACTTGTTATGCATGATTTGGAAAAAATAATATTTTTGAGTATGAATAAGGCAACGAATAGACATGTATAAGAAACTTAAATAGGTAATTAACGCGAATTTTTTTTGGACATGAGAATGATTGTGTTGGGTTCTCCGGGAGAGCATGTGTGGTATATGCGCGGGGGGTGGGAGGAGTGGGAATACATCATATTCCAACTTTTTCACGTAAGGTTGTTTGAACACCAGGTTGAGAGTTCAGCTTGCTGAGAAGAGCAGATGACCTCCTCTGATACAGAGAGAGAGTAAACTACTCAAATAGGTTCACAGCGTGAGTGACCTAACCTCCTCTGTATAACCGCCGTATTTTGATTAACGAGAACCTGAGTATTTAAGAACAATAAGTCTCAAAGGAAGCAAATCCTAACTCCAAAACGGGATTTTACCCTAAGGGCATTTCTCTCAATTGGCAACCAAGAACACCAGTAGAATAGTTAGACTCAAGCAAACCTTATTAGCTTATGATCTTCGTTTAGATTTAGATATCTCGAGTTCTGATTACGTATATTTTTGTTTATTTTATAGTGGTAAGATTCCTCCAGACGGCGAGAAAGCAGATGACGTTTAGATCCGTTATCCTACACGAGTACCAGACTTACGGGCCCGACCTGCGATATACGCTAGTGGAGTTCTTAGGCCACTACCTACGACGATGGGAGGCTACTAGGCCTCACGGGGCGACATGGATCGATGAAGTTATGAGACTGATCACCTTACTGCCTGCAAGATGGCAGGGATGGGCCCGGATGATATCCGGGGACTTCATCCGACCGATCGGGGGGAGTTATGATCGGGGAGTCGACACTCGAGGATTCATAGCCACGATCCTCCATTATAGTTCGGCATTTGGCAGCCCACCAGAGGGCCCCTATATTCGCCCTGGGGATCTCATACTAGCCGGCGGCGTACCACCGATGTGGACGCCCTTAGTCCTGACTTACCTCCCCGCCGGAGTGATCCCCATCGCTCCGACGTACAGCTTACTGTACGACGAGCCGATGCCATAGATGTTGGCACATGACGAGCTGATGCCATAGATGTGGACGCTCCCTTGCCCAGTAGAGGAGCGCCATTCACCCTCGCCCATCCCACCTCTGATGTTCGTGCCAGAGTACCGGGGTTGCCGTGAGGACGAGGCAGGCCCCTCACGTCCCACTGTGGGAGTATGACGACTACCGTCTCCCCGTCGACCCCCAGCTGGCGACAACGACTTGAGTATGACTCAGTTTCAACTCATTAGGACCCGACCAGCGAGTGACGATGATAGGGGCAAGGCCCCAGCGCTGGAGGCATCAGAAGAGGATCGCTTTCCGTTTCCCTACTCCAGGAGCTCCGAGAGGTCGAGACTCACCCTCACCCCGGCTGACGAGGGCACCTCCCGGAAGAGGGAGGTACCCCTCGATTGGGACGAGCTCGACAGCAAAATCCAGGGGCTACTAGAGAGGGCAAGCTAACCGCTGATGATATACGGTGAGCCGCTAGTAGAGGCGCCAGAGGAGGATCCCGAGGAGGACCCCGAGGACGACTCCGAGGAGGATCCGGACGAGGAGGCGGCTCTCGATGGGCCAAATGACACATTTAATTGGGCTCGATCTATTAATAAGAATGGGCTCACTTAATTGATTTAGTTGGGCTAAGATCTATTTAATCACTTGGATCAATATTTATTCTACTTGGGCTAAGTTCAAGAAGGAGAAATTCAATAATTAATATAGAGAATTTAATTTATTACTTAGAATTTAATCATAAGAGATGATTAAACTATAAATCATGCTTAGAGTATGATAATTGAAGTTTAATCAGCCTAATTAGAATGTACTTATCTTGATTTTAAAATCAAGATATTAAATTAGTAATGTCTTCATTTATTTTACCCAATAATTAATTATTTGGGTATAGTAAAGTTCCAAACCATAACATGAGTTAGTAATTCTCAAACGACACCTCTAGAGATGTAACTCCTAGACTCGAATGATAGTCGAGTTAAAAGACCGAGAATAATTCTCAAAATAGCTAAGGATAATACTTCCTTACACTTAGAAGTATTATATATACTTGATAAATGTATCTCACTTGAGATTTATTTAAAGGTTTCGACGAGAGGTCGGATCCGTAGTTCGAGAACGACGCAGTCGTCAGTCAAGACTATTCAAGTAGGTTTTTCTCACTCTATAAAATATGTGTGCATGTCTTCACAATGAAACGAGATATTTTCAAAGCACTGTCTTGCCATAAATGTTTTGATTTTAGTATGATGCATATCTATTTATTTATAATTGAATTTGGGTCCCAGTAGATTAGATGTACTACTCGGACTAGTGTACACAGGACCGTGAGTCATCTAGATATTGACCGGTTGAGTGTCTGTGGGAAGTGGCCACTTCCCTGGCACAAAGAAGCTTCAGATATGGTTGATTACAAATAACTAGGACTGCGCAGTCAAACTAGAACTTTCTCAAAGAAATGCTTTAGTGAACATATGTGCTTTAGAGACAAAATCCCTATGATTCACTTAGAATGGCTTGACAGTTATATATGTACGTGTGCGATTTCGGCACGTGTCTACTGAGTACAATTTGTACTCAGCCCTGCATGTATTTCTAAACGTGCAGGTTAAGAAAGAAGATGACATGGGTGCTATGTTGGACTTTTGGTCGGTCTTCTAGTAGCTGACTCTTGGGGGTTCTATGTGTCTTCATACTCGTAGGATTTCATCTATGCGATCCTAAATTTAGCTATGTTATGTAATGAGCTTATGACTCTGAACATATCTATTCCCAATTTCAAGGGATGAAACCTTTGACTTATGATATGAGAGGATTATTCATTGCCGTATTCAATTCCATACTCGACGTTTATTCCTTTCATTAGTCGCGTTTCCCGACTTTACTAGACTTAGTAGAAAGTGGGTGTGGCAATAGGAGTCTAGGGTTGGCAGGATGCAGGTCATCTCGAGAAAGATGCAAGGTTATGCACGAAATAGTTTGGGTAGTTTGAAGCCCAAGACAAGGTACCGCTCGGGATCACGCTGCAATAACTAGGGGCAAGAGGAGTACGTTAACCAAGACAAGGGGATAGACTAAGCAGTCGGGAGCTCAGAAGATAATGGGCAAGACGTAGGGATGCGCGACAGATTTCTTTCCTTTTGCAGAAAAGGAAACATATCTCCCATTCCTTCTACCAACGATTTGGGGAAGTTTGAAAATATTTCCTTCTACACGGAAGATCTGATCGAGAAGGAAAGTTTGTCGGAACCTTAGCCACCACCACCACGAATGCCCAAGCCCATGGAGACACTATTTATATCCATGCAATGAATCAAAGGCATATGCATACAAAGGGAGGGACAATGCCCGACTGCTTTAGTTTAGTTCTTTTATTTCTATGAGTGTTGGGGAGGAAGAAACAAGTCCTACGGGCAAACACTTATTTTAATTTCTATTTAATGCTTTCGGCCTTGCCAAGGGGTTGGTCCTGACAAGAGGATCTTTTGGTAACACTCTATTTCCGTATTTCAATATAAGTATTTTTTTTGTTTATTTCATCCTTGTTCTTTACTTTTCGTATGAGTAGCTAGGTTTATAAACTTGGCTTGGGAAAGATGACTTGATGTCCAAACTTATAATGTCTTCAGAGGTTTAACTGTGCACATAGTTGTATTGGCGTGTTCCTAAAGTACTGGATCTGAATCCTATACAACTTGATCAAGTCCTCGGTGTTGTATGGCCAGTAGCTGTCTTGGACAAGATCAGGATACAATTGCGAGCTGGAAAATCCAAGTGTTAGCGACTTTCTGCTTGCCAGCCAGAGAGATCAACATGGTGATGTAGGTGGGGACGTCGGCGTCTGAGATGGTGTGCCCATGGTTGTTGTGTTCCCTGCTAATACTTATGTGGGTATACTGGAGTAAACTTGGTCCAGGAGCAATCTTGGGCAAGGGGGATAGGGAATGAGTAACCTTTACCCTCTGGGCTGAAAAGGTATGTTGGGCGAGGCTTCGGTGGCTACGTGACGATTAAAAAGGTGGCTGCCTGAGTGATGCGTTTGGGTGGTAGGAGTAAAACCCCATACTTATGCTCGCCTTTAACCAATGACATGCTCGTACAACGAACAACTTTGCACCAATGATCAAGACATAAGTCAAGACTTAAAGATTCTAATCCAAGTTAAGTTGCTTTCTCATTTAACTCTCTTAGTGTTTTTTTTCAGTTATTTCCTTTTACAACATTTACTTTCTGCTTGATTACACTTCTTGCCCAATGCAAGATTCGATTCAAAACCCCAAATTATGACATTGAGAGAGGAATCCACCAACTCCCTATGGGATCGACCCTGTATTTGCCACTAGTGGAACCTAGTGAAGAGTGTAGGTTTATAAATTTATCTTGACCGGAGTAATAACGACTGAGCTTCCAGATCATGGCTCCCAGATCAGCGACTGTCCTTATCCCACCCTGAAAATCGTACAAATTTAAAAATAAAAGATTATTCTAATGACAATACGAACACCTAGAAAATCATGAAATAAAAAAGTATCAACCAACATCAAAAATCTTTTGAGAATCAAACAAATATCAAATGAAAGAGAGCTATAAATGGTACTAAATCCACTTATTAATACCAGTTAAACGATATTACAAACTGGTTGGATGATAATTGTTTATTTACTTTCCTTTTGTTTCTTCAACTTGCTTTCCTCCTTCATTGTAGTCATATTTAAAATCTTCTCGCAAAAAATGACATAAAAAGAAAACGATATATTTCAAATAATCAAAAAGCCATCGTTATTCACATTCCTCCATATTCGTGGTCCCTAGTAAAAGACGACAAGGGACTTTTAGCATGAATAATATCATAGATAAATTGCAAATACTATTCACACCATTTACTCCCTCCGTCCACGAATGTGGTTAACATTTTGACTTGGTACGGGTTTTAATGTATTATTTTGACTTTATGAAAAAATGTAGTAAGTGGAGATAGTGGAAAGTAAAAAGTAAAAAGTTAGTGGAGTTAGTAAGGGTAAAAGGGTAAAAGGATAAAAAGTTAGTGGAGTTAGTAAGGGTTAAAGGGTAAAAATGTGTGTCCAAAAAAGAAAACTTTTAAGTGTTAACAATATTGGTGGACGGCCCGAAATGGCAAAACGTTAACGACATTGGTGGACGGAGGGAGTATCTTTTATATTATAAATTCACTACTTTTGAAAATTATCGCAATTATAATGATCTGACCAAAACGTGACACTCTAAAATCATGTCCACATGAATCCAAAAACAAAAGGACCCCCTAATGTCGTTTGAAAAATACTAATCTCTAAATCATACCCTACACAAGACATTCAATAATTGTACAACATATATAGCACTATAAACATCACTCTCCAACATATCCTATCAACAATTGAGTGTAGTGAGGAAGAAAATGAATGATATAAGAGAAGTTGCAAAAGCTTACTTCCATGGAAGAAAAGAAGAAGAAAAAGAGCTGGTGCGGCAATTCTTCAAATCCCTAGATGCAGACAACAACGGTGTTGCATGCATCCAGGAGTACAAGAAGTATGTGAAATCCTCCCTCTCGAGTAAAGATGTTTTCAAGCTATTAGATAAGAACGGAGATAAAACCATAGATTTCGATGAAGTGTTGTCCCTTTATTACATGGACAAGGTATCTATACCTCGATGCAAGGCATGCCACGAAATTCTTCTAGCTTCCTACTTTTCATGCTTGCCTTGTCTCGGGAAAAACTCGTACGATCTATGTTGTAACTGCTACGGCGAAGGGAAGTACGTGCACCAACACTCCTCGGGAGAGTTTGCAGATACACGAGGGTTACTTAAGTTGTTTAAACAGAGTTTGGAGAAGGGTGAAGCTGAAAAGTATTGTGAGGAGGATGCAAATAGTGAGGTATGCATAATATTGTTATGTTAACTATTATAAAGAGATACTTAGCCAAATTAAATTTTTTTTTTTAAAGTTAGTATTTTAGTATCGATATATATAATGACACAGTCCTTCCAATTTCCATAATTATATATACATACTAAAATTCGATATGCATGAATTTTAAGAAAAATATTTGAATATAATTGTGAGTGAAAAATGAATCCCATACTTATAGTTTAATATATGTGTCATGTGTGTACAAATAAAAAGTCCATGTTTGTGGAATAAAATCACTTAAAATGTTTATGAGTAAGTATATCATTTTACTTGAAATTAGCACATGTGAATGTGATCCTTTCTTATCTAGCTATCCTTTCCGGAGTCCCTACGGACCACTATTGTTTATTTATTTATTTCAATAATTGTATTATATTTTAATTTACCATTACATATAAGTTTCCCAATTAGAGTTTAATTATATATCAATTATTCCATTTCTTA